>DWCF01000670.1:0-40903 GCA_018230265.1 Delias oraia | reverse complement strand
AAAGCATATTAATCTAGGTATTATAATAACAATAAAACAAAATGTTATCTACAAGGAGACTAATATCTAAAGCATCTGAACTTGTTTACTGCAGAGATAAGGATTTTAAAAGTTTAACACGGTAAGTAAATAATACCCTCTATATGAATTTAGACCATTATATACCTAAACAGTTTTAGGTTTACCGCGTTATTATTAGGTTCTACCATCTGTTCAAATACCGTGTTTGGATAGCATAATTCGAGGTGTTTTTCATTTTAAATATTAAGGTTTGAAGGGATCACTTTATTTTTACAGGATGGCCCAAAGACAACTTTCGTCGAAAGAGATTTTTGCTCTTGAAGACAAATTTGGGTGTCGAAACTACGCGCCCTTAACAGTTGCACTGTCACGTGGAGCTGGTGAGTGTAAATCCTATAATTTAATAACTTTTAGCATCTTAATACTAAAAACGAAAACACTATTTATAATTAGTACTTATAGACAATACAATTATTTTATGTACAGAATGTTATTTGTTATATATCATTTGTCATAATATATTGACAACGCTGCCTTTGATAACCTCAGGTCAGAGATATTTATACTATTTTTTATTCTTGAAAAGTTCGAACAATTACGTCATCAAAACTATATATACTCGAATGTATGTAAATGTATATATTCGTATATACATTTACATGATTTAATAGGTTCCTTTAACAGGAGCCTTTACAAAGAATGATAAATTATTATTCAAGTATCCGTCCGTGGACTGATTTTAGTGAAAGAGAAGTCAAACGAAAAAATATCAGAGCGAAAGACCTTTTTTAGATTTTTACGATAGACCTTGATAATTAATCCACATTTTTACGCGATGATCGGAATGGACTCGCCTAATGCACAGTGTGTGTGATTTTCAGGTCCATTTGTGTGGGATGTAGAAGGGAAGAAATACTTTGATTTCTTAAGTGCGTATTCGGCGGTTAACCAAGGCCATTGTCATCCCCGAATAATACAGGCACTTAAGAAACAAGCTGATGTTCTTACATTAGTTTCTAGGTAATAAATGCATGTCAAGTATAAAACTGTAAATACCACGCACACGTATAGAAAATAAATAAAAAATATAATTATTATATATTTTTGTCGTTTAAGAATACGTACTACAAACTTAAATTCTGTTGACGTTAGATAGGATAATACCCATTAATTGTATTTAAATATTTTACAGAGCGTTTTATTCAGATAAACTGGGAGAATATGAGCAGTTTATGACAGAAATCTTTGGTTTCGATCGTCTCTTACCTATGAACACTGGAGTTGAGGGTGGTGAGAGTGCTTGCAAGATAGCGCGAAAATGGGGGTACGATGTTAAGAAAATACCCGAGAATCAAGCTAAGGTTACCTGAGTATTTTGGATTTATATTGGGTTTATACACATATGATTCTTAGGAGAAAATATTTTTTTAAGTTTGAAACGAGTTTTATATTTTTATTTTACTGTTATAAAATCAACTCCTTAATATTCATATCTTCTTCATTAAATATTAAGTAGGCGTGTGATGGAGGGTTTATGTAAAAGGAGCACAATATACTTAATCTCAGTGTGTGTGTTATAGATAATATTTGCAAAAGGCAACTTTTGGGGGCGTACACTATCAGCCGTATCATCATCTACGGATCCTGATTGCTACACGGGCTTTGGCCCCTACATGCCTGGCCTTTCTGTGATCCCGTACAACGACATCCAAGCTTTAGAGGTATTTATCTCAACTGATTTATTATATTATATTGTATATGGTAAGAGAACATCGCCGCCCATGGAAAATCGCGCATTGGTTGTGTTGCTGGTTTTTTTACGCCACTTCAACGGCATTTTTAAGGGACTCCAATATCCTAACTTAGTGAAACACCATAGGAGCACCGACTACCATTTCACGCTGAGTATTCTGTGACCCCGTGGTATCACTTCGGACAAGCCGGCCAAATTAGTGCATCTGAATATGCTTCAGACTGTCTCTCCCACGGATGTGTCTATTTTGATGCATATGCAACTACATTAATTTTTAACTTGACGAAAAATTTGTATTTCATTTCTTTATCACAAGATTATAATTAATATAGCCATGCTGAAGCATATGCTGACGCACTAATTGGGCCGACTCGTCCGAAAACATACCACGGGCTCAGAGAATACTCAGCGGGCAACGGTACTTATACTGTATTTTGCAGAGTGAATGAGGATATCGGAGGTAATTGTGCCGGCGTAAAATGCCGGCAACAAAATCAATGCGCAGACTATCGCGCGGTTGTTCACGGTCGGCGGTGTTCTCGTACCATATAGGAGAGCAATCTGCTCCGTTATCCGGTATAGAAAAAAAGAAGAGCAGACTATTCGCCATAGCACCTACTACTGCTTTTTATGAAGTCCTAGTATATTAACCACTATATATAGTTTAATAATGTTTATTTAACTAAGAATTGTATTTACTTCGCAGAAAGAATTACAAGACCCCAATGTAGCAGCATTTATGGTGGAACCAATTCAAGGCGAGGCCGGAGTCATTATTCCAGATGATGGTTACTTAAAGAAAATTCGAGAACTTTGCACCAAGTACAATGTCCTTTGGGTTGCTGATGAGGTGCAAACTGGTCTTGGTGAGCTTCATTACCTTTTTAGATAAAGTCGGATAAAAAAATTACACACTCTTTAACCAAAAAATATCATCAAAAAATCAAAAAGAGATTATCAATTCGTTGGGTATTTCGAGTTAAAACTGGGATCAGAATCGGACAGCTAATATTTTTGAATACATGTACAAGCATACTTTAGAATGAATGGACGTTCCAAACAGAATATAGGCTTTATCGACATGAATATAATATTACTTAATAATATTAATTAATATTCAATAACCAAGCTATACATTGTTTTAAGGTCGAACTGGGAAGTTGTTAGCTGTTCAACATGAAGGTGTCAAACCCGATATTTTGATTTTGGGGAAAGCTCTTAGTGGTGGTGTTTTACCTGTCTCTGCTGTACTTGCCAACAACAATGTTATGGACGTAAATATATGCATTGTTTTTTAGAAGTTTTTACTATGTGATATTGAGAACAGAAAAAAGTTTAAGCATCGAAAGAGGAACTCAACTATTCAGAAATTTATGAGGACGTATATATTGCAGGTAATCAAGCCCGGTACTCACGGATCTACATACGGAGGAAACCCATTGGCATGTGCAGTTGCTACTGAAGCTATTAAGGTTAAATGCTTTACTCTGTTAAAATAATCTATTTATACAACGCAATTTTTATCTTTTTGCTAAGTGGGAGATTTTCAGAGATAATGGCACGATTTGTATTTTATATATTTTAATTAAAAAAAATTATATCTATAATGAAAACAATTTTATATAACACAGGTATTACTCGAAGAACAGTTGCCAGAGAATGCAGCCAGGTTGGAGCCTGTCTTACGCGCAGAACTTGAAAAGATACCAAAAGAAATGATAACTGCGATTCGTGGTCGAGGGCTCATGTTTGCCATCGATGTCCATGAAAGTGAGTTTATTTTATGTAACCCGCAGTATAATATTTTATTGCACCCATGGGAGAGCCATGAAGCCTTTGTTAACGCATAAGGCCGCCCCGTCCAAAATAATACCACGGGCTCAAAGAATACTCATCGTGAAATAGTAGTTGTACTTGAAACGCTACCTCTACTGTGTTTCATTGTGTGAGTGAGGATATCTGAGGCCCTTAAAATGCTGCTTTAGCGGCGTAAAAAGCCGGCATCACAACCAATTCGGAGACTATACCGCGGTTGTCCAAGGGCGGTGTAATATTTTTACCATATAAGCGACCCACCGGATCCGTTGTCTGCTATAGCATAAAAAAACCACTCTCATTTAAAAAAATGCTTTAACTATAATTTACTATAAATTAATTATTTTAGCATGAACGTTTAAACATAAGCATGCGACATTCTCTATATTATAAATTATATCTTGAGCTACCGACCGCAGGGACCTGGGCAAGTCCCCACTGGGAAAGAGGGCTCTGGTCAAGTATTATTTGTTTTCTATGTTAATAAAGGCTCGATATCTAAAAATATTGTATACCATTTCCTACTTTTACTTTCACATATTTCACGGTCGAATCATGACTTTAAGATAATCTCAAATGGCTTTTGTGAATTTCAGGTATTCCAGCGTACGGCGTGTGTCAAAGGCTTAAAGAGGCCGGTCTTCTAGCAAAGCCAACGCACGGCCAGACCATTCGTCTTGCCCCGCCACTGGTTATCAACGAGCAACAATTGCGAGATGGTGCTCGACTCATTCAACAAGTCTTCCAATCTTATAAATAACTTACTATTTCCTTATTTAATAGCTTCTGTTTAATTTCATAATAGGTGTTTTCAAAATATATTTTAATTGTGTAAATAACATTAGCCTTTTTTAATATGCGTAACAAATCGCGTCGATTTGGAAGCAAATATGGAACAAGAAAAGATTAACTTTTAACTCTTTAAAACAATTAATATTAAAACAAACATCTTACATATAAAGCAATAGCTATTAACATTTAGGCATTTTAAAATATTCTGTAAGACAATCTTAGACATCATTTATCAGGAGGACGGCGTCATATAATTAGCATAAGATAATAAATTAACTTTATTTGGCGGTGAATACAATCCATAACAGTGACAACTTTACATTTAAAATCACAGATTTGTTGAGGTAAATACTGAACGTTACGTATGTTGAACACTATCAATAGGTATAACATTAAAACCATGGCCAATACTTCTTGCACAAAGCGGCTTTGTCAATTTGTGTAGTGCAATGTGGGGGTATATCAAACGGCTATGTCGAGTACGCCAATTTGCGCCCTCATAGTTTCCATCAGCTTCGCTAGCAGGACACTTTCGTCTAAATTCATTTTCGGACTTTCAAACAGACCTTAAAACAAAATATATATTCATTCACAAATCCCACCCGTTGGAGAGCTATGCTACATGTGCTGACGCACTAATTAGGCCAGCTTGTCCGAAGTGATACCACGGGCTCACAGAATACTTATCGTGAAACGCTACTTGTACTGTGTTTTGCAGAGTGAATGAGGATATCGGAGGCTCTTAAAAGTACCGCTTAAGCGGCGTAAAAATCCGGCAACACAACCAATGCGCGGACTGTGGCACGGTTGTCCATGGGCGGCGGTGTTTTCTTACCACATAGAAGACCCACCTACTCCATTGTCCGCTGTAAGAAAGAATAGAAAATTTCCATAGAAAGCTTATTTTATTTAGGAAATACCTTAAAACTGTTTAAATTCGCAAGAAAACATTATTCCCTGGGAATTAAAAAAAATAAATTATTTTTCTATTTAATTTAGAAGACATTTGAATAGATCTAGTACCTTTATTGATACAATCCCAGCATTCTTGTATTTGGTAGGCCAGGCCTGCACTGTTGTGGAAGTGGAATTTAAATTTTCCCTTTGGTAGCGTCCATTCAGTATTGTTAGCAGCCGATATATGTAAAACGGTTGGGCACCAGAAATAGTCCAGCTGAAATGATTACTAATAAAATAGTCTTAATTTATATTTTATTTCAAAGTGTCTTCTCACATTGTGCGCATTTTTGAACAGCCAGTAAACTTAGACCTGTGTGCTATTTACAAGTGAGCATGTGTTTGATTCTGTTTAATAATTGTCTCCAATGCTATACGAAAAATAGTCAATTCTCTGTTTAATTATTTTGGTAGAGATCTCTATTACGAAAAGTTTCAAACAAATAACCACATAAAATTGTGTTTTCATTTTATTTTTTTTAAGAATTTACGACTGTGGAACTAGACATTTTGAGTCCGCCTTTAGTTCCCTCAATTATAGTGGTGGTTAATAATAAAATTTATTTAACATTCAATAATATCGTTTTTATCAAGTTGTGTCAAATTCCATCAATTTTATGCTAAAAGCTTTGAATGAGTTTGTAACTAGAGGCCATGAAAATTATGTTATAGATGTATTTTGCAAGGTTAAGTTATAATAATTTGATGGCAGATCTGATAAGCCCATACCGCAATCGTTCCTTTACTGCCAGTTATTTCGGCCTTGTTCGCCATCGTGGCTCTTGTGTGCGCCGCTATCGTCGCAGTTCTACCTTCTTTGTATTTCAGAGCGCATGATATTGACTCATCGACGCCGGCTTTGCTCAGATGCCCAGTGCAAACAATATCTGTTGGAGGATCCTTATAGATGAACTGAATGAACTGCAACATGTACGCTCCTAAGTCTAGCACCGCACCACCGCCTAAGTCTTTCATTCTGAAATTGGATACCGTAAATAATGAGAAAGTAGTATTCTTTATACGTTATTGTAACCTATGGTATGTCATTCTATAATAATTCCACGAATAAAGTAAATTGTATGAACAACGACTATTTTGTCATCATATTATCAAAAGTCAAATTCTCTATAATAATAGAGTATGAAAATTTGTTCTTAATTGGAGTTCATGTGCACGTAAGTAAACAAAGGAAACATGATATGGACTGTTATCTATAGAATAATTAATTGATTATTTGAATAATGTCTGCAAAGTGTATCTGTACAAAAAGTAATTTTAATTTGTGATTTTAATTTGTGAAAAGTCAAAAAAATGATAACCCAACTGAGTGTCCGTAAAGGTGTCCTTTACAGACTGGCGCAATCTTGATTAGCCTGAAAACTTACACCTAAGAGACGTTGATCAAGTACATATTGTATTTAATATTCATAAAAATATATTTGATTTCAAGTGAATTTTCTTTTTTCGTGGATAAGTTATAACACGGTAGGAGCAGAATCGCTCTTGCATTCAATATTAATTAAATCCTTGTTAGCGAAATTAGGTTCTTCAAAGTAACAAAAGCAACGTATAGCAATAATGGTTTCAGACCGGCGAAGCAGGTTCAGATGATTATCATAGGTGAAAATATAATCAAGTCAAATGCTTCTAGTTGCGAGTTCATTTATTATATTCGACACGCGCAGAGGTACCTTCAAGGAAACAGCCTTGGCCCCAATCAGAAAAATGTTCAACATTCACAATCATTTTATTTTTTTTATAGTATATGGTATGGTATATGTATATGGTAAGAGAATACCACCGCCCATGGACAGCCGCGCCACAGTCCGCGCATTGGTGGCATCTTTTAAGGTCTTTCGATATCCTCACTTACTCAGCGAAACACAGTACAAGTTCCGTTTCACGTTGAGTATTCTGTGAGCCCGTTGTATCACTTCCAACGAGCCCACGGGTCGTCTCCCAAATTTGTCGAAGAGGAAATGGTATAAATACATATATACTTAAACATATCTTACAAGTTTCGCTCTATATCTGAAATTTCCACGCCGAACTGAATATTAATATGACAAATATCCCCAAGCCCGTCAGCTGATATATGCTTATCCAAAGCGTCGTAAGCAGGAAAGAAGCGTGACCACATCCCTTCGAGGAGGAAAAGCTTCCTCTCCCGCGCTAAGTCGACGAGTGACTTGGTCTGTTTGTACGTCATTCCTATTGGCTTCTCACATAAAACATGCTTATTGTTTTCAAGCATTAACTTACTTATCTCATAATGTTGTAAATTAAGTACGCTGACGAATACGATTTCTGCAAAAGAAATATTTCTGCTAAAGACATCTAATAATTAATGTCTTGAAAAACTAATCGTGAGAATTTACATGTAGACATACGAGTTCCTAAGTAGTCAAGTCTAGTAGCATAAATGAAAGTAGCTAGATAATTTAAGTCACTTATCGTAATTGTCAGTTAATTTGTTGTGGACCTACCTATAGAAGTGTCGTGCGCTAGAGCCTCGTAGCCTTCATAAGCGGTCGGAATCTTATGAAGCGTGGCTAATCTATGTACACGATCGAGGTCTTTGCCAGCTATAGCAGCGACCTTGTGCTGATCCAGTGGAAGTGATGCCATAGCAGTCAGAAAATCATGGGTGATCATACCTACACCTGCTATACCCCAACATAGTTGTCTACTTATCTGAAATTAAAAAAACAATATTTATTCAAACTGACACATTGATGTTATTATTATATAAATATATTTTGAAGTTTTTTATAAGTATAGTAGTATTATATTATATTATATTTATACTAGTATTTTTATAAGAATATTTTGGAAACCTATTCTACTTATTCAGTAGAGAATTGATGAGAGTGTAATAAAACAGGTTTTATTACCTTCAGAACCATTTAGGTGTTCATCAAGGCATCCGTTAATAGGCGTAATTGTACACTCGTTTAAAAGTGTCTTATGAAGAATACAAGCGACAGTCATGATATCTTGTAATTGCGATAAAGCTATGCTTATCAGTCAGATAAAACTTTCAAATATTTATAAATTCATTATAAAATAAAACCAAAATTGGTTATTTAATCATGTTCCAACGATTTCACTCATTCTAGCTATGAAAAATGAATGGTGAAATATATGCAATCTATTTTTGTTCATACTAAACTAATTGAAAATCATATAATTTTCCAGAAAGTTTGAGAACAGTACAAACTCAATTTTTATGGCTGTGGTTTTTTTTTATAATTTGATTTTTATATTACTGCAAGAGCCCAGGTCAAGGTTCGTGTCTCGCAGGAGACACCCTTGCGTTAGTCACGGCAAATATTAATTCTCGGTCAGCTTACTAACTTGCTCACATAAGGTTGTAAAGGCTGTTCTGGTCAACAGCGAGAAGCCCAATAATAAAAAGGTTTTAACAAATTATTATGGCTAAAATGTTGTTAAATCGTGTAGCTTGCTGTTTATCACTTAAAATTTATATATTATATTATTATTAAAAAAGGATTGTAAGTAGTTGCATAATAGACTATGGATTAAATTTTAGGGAGGACAATAGTGTAATTGAAATTTTAAAAACTGTGCAGATTAGACAGGGATTGTTATGATCAGAATTGCTACTCAGGTTTTATTCGGGTATTTTCTTAGTAGTCCTAATGAGGTAAATAGTATTTAAAAATATAATTTCAATGTGCTTGATAGATATTATTAAGAAATTATCTCGAACTATTAAATATTTTTATAAAAATAAAACTGCATTTGTATTTAGTATAGTTGAAATAAAATATTTTAAAAGAACTAAATATTAATAGATATTCATCATTTATTTTTTGATTATTTTCAAATTCGTTATATACAGTGAAAAATAAAAATTTTGTTAAATGTTTAGATTTAATTGTTGTTTGTATGTTATACAATTATTTTAACCAACTAATACAAATATATATCAATTATAAAATATTAGTTCAGAGGTACTATAAAACTTATTTTATTTTATTTATAATTTGTGTCAATTTCAATATGAAATATTCTTTCGTTTTACTTTTAATAACACAATAACTAAAATGCTACATTTTTGAACTTACACTTGTTATTTCTGGCATAGTTAAATATTATTCATATACATAAAAAACTTAGGTACAAGCCAAATCTGTAACAAAAAAATAACATTAAATCCTTACTGTTAATTTAAAAAATTAGATCTGTAATAATTATTACAGTTACACAACTTACCTATATTAATTGAGAAAGATAATTATTATTATACTATAGACACTTAACAACTTCTTTCAGAGCATTTGATTCGAAGTAACTTCAACAAAATATAGCAATCGAAATAAGATAATTTTTGAAAATCCAACAAAACTTCCACAACAGTAGACAGCCGTGTAAAAATAAATAAAACGTGATTACAGAGACAAGAATCACGAGATAGAATAACAGAGTGTAACAAGTTTATAAGATATTGTCTGTGTGCAGAACAATGTCCACAGGTTAGAAAGTAACGTTAGAATGGATTAGATTTAACAGTTTTTCTAGTTCCATCACCCTTCCTATACTAATATATATATAACTATATATTATTAATTATCATTCCAATGATCCACACTTGGGACGCTTTTTCTTTTTACATAGCAAACAGTAATTACCTATATTTATTTCGTTAATTACTGTAATCCGGACTACTATGGCAGTCAATCAATAAGATATATAACGCAAGTACACAAAATATCAATCAACGTATATAAAAACTCTAGATCATGGATATTAAATGTAAACAATTGAGAAAGACTTATAAACATATATTATTTTGTTGCGAAATGCTTCATGTTTTATTCAAGTTTCTACTACAATGTACTTTCAGCCAACTACGTTTTGTATAAATAATATATTTGGCTTGCTTACAAGTCCTTTAAGCCATGTTTTTCTTAAGCGACATTCGAAAACACCACAAAGTAGGTCATGAGTTTGACGTGTTTATTTGTTTGCATTTCCATCGTACTGGTACACGGATCATTAAGTAGAGTGAGATGTCAAACAAAAGGGCCCGGGAAGAGAAGCCCGTTTCAAAGTGGTTCAGTTTTTTAAAAAAAATGTAAATCTACAGTTTTAAAGTGTAGGTATGAATTACATCAATGTAATTGTTATTAGATTCTGTATACGAGTATCTGTATGAGACTACATTTACTGAGAATTGAAATACCTAATCACATTTAACTAAGTACTACGTAGTATGTTTTATGTTTACAAAATAGTATATATGAAATGTAACCATAATATTTTTGTGACATTGAGTTATAGAAAGAATTTTTTTCGAATATAAAAGTGAAAATTTTAAATATAGATGATTTAAACTTCTGAGAGATAATGTTCATGTTGTGGAGATGTTATATTAAAACCAAGCCCAGGAAAACAATACTATCTTCAGGAAAATATAATGTAATATCAATAAATAATGAAAATTTCCGACGATATCAAAGTAATGACAAGGACACAACAAAACTAGAATTAATAAATACTACAATTTTATTCGAAAGTGGTTATAATGTTGCAGAACTACCATTTGTTATCAGAATATTAAAGAACTTGGCAGATATAGATAAAATTGAAAAAGATTTGCCAAGAAATAACTGTACAAATTATGTTTTAATACAAGAAGAATTTAAACAATGTATGGACTTACGGGAGGTTTTTACACTCATAACTAAATGTACAAAAATAACTCCCAACATTGTGCTAAGTGCAATTCAGAGAATTTATGATTTAGATGAAAATGACTCATGTTCACCATCTGATACAAATAAAAAGGATCATACAAATATTTATTATGCTAAAGAAGCTGTTTTAGACAAATTGCTGAAAGTGGTATTGGAAACTGAAGAAACACAGACAATATTAAATATTTTAAGATCAAATTCATCATTAATTGTACCATATAAGAATAATTTTTGTCAGGAATTATTACTCAGAGTAACAGACAATAAGCTAAGTATAGACCAGTTATATGAATTTGCTACATTTTTGCATATTAACAATGATAACCCATTCTATACTCAAATTCTAGATAAGTTATGGGTTGGTTTTACATCAAATCAAGGAAATATTGATGAATCAAATATTGCAAAACTATTTACTATTCTCAGTGGCTTCAAAGTAAGCAAAAAGGCAATGATAATATTGCTAGAGCAAAAATTAGAAGAATTATGGCCTAAAATTAAACCAAACTGCATGCTGCTTATATTGGATGTTTTTATTACAGAAAAATATTTTTCTATTCAGGCATATAAAACATTAGGAAAATGGTTTTTTTTAAATATACATGCTTTAAATGAAGATGTTATGTTGGAAATCATTACAAAATTTACACATTTGAATTATACAGATTATCAAATAGAAGCAACTATAGAAAAATATATGAAACTGAAAGGTCCAAAAGTAAAATCATATATACTAGTAGTAGGTATTCTGAATCATTGTGTAAAGTTTCAAATACGTAATGAGCAAATACTCAATACATGCTGTGACCGTTATCTGGAAAATATAGAAAATATACCAGTCAGTTTTATAAAATCCTTTATTTATCCCTTTGGTTTTTTAAATTTTAGGCCATCTAATCAAAAACTGTGGCCAATAACAGAAACAATATTACTTGAATCTTATCCAAGAATTGCCACTGAAGATCTATGTTCAATTATATTATCATATATTTATGTACGGGAATATCCCATAAAATTGGTTTCTAAAGTCTTCCATCCAGAATACTTAACAAAAATCAGTAACTCACAATTGTTACAGAAATTATATCTGATTGATACAGCTCTGTCAATAGAGTATGGAGATTATGTTGGCCCCCTGTTACCAAAAGATCAGGGCCTTAAACCCATATCTCAAGAGCATAGGATAAGGGTCTTAGTAAGTAAAGTAAAGGATGTAGTAGTTGATATTGTTGGTAAAAGTAAAGTCTCAACTGCTGTGCTTGTTCCAAACTATTGTTCAGATGATAATTTTCTTATTGACATAATGATCCATCCAACAGGCTTGGGAGGTGATACTTTTAATTGGAAATTAAAGACAAAGAAAAATGAAAATATAGCTATTCTTATTCATTTACCAGATCATTACTGTAACAAAAGTGAACAACTTAATGGACCTCAAGAAATGAGAAAAAGACATCTCAAATTAATTGGCTTCCGAGTAGTTAGTCTGAAATATTCTGTTATTAGTCAGTTGATTATGCCACATAAAAAAGAAGAGTTAAGAAAACATTTGATTGATAGTTTTTGTTAAAATGTAAATACCAAAAAATAGAATATATTTGTGCTGAGTTTTTTGACTATGACTTATCAGTAAGAATATAAATATGTAAATAGTTTTTCCCTTTATATAAGATTTAATAACTGCTGTGATGAAACATAATTACAAGATTATACAATTTTTTATGCTCGTACATTTTAAGAAATAAAAGTGTTGAAAGTAAAACATTTTCTTTAAAAATTTGTTTATGGTCAAGAAGGTAAGATTGACTCACTTTTTTCCGTAGCTTAAAAAGAATAGATATCACTCTAATATTGGCTTAAACGATTGCTTACAATTTTAAATACACTATTGAACTCTAGCTAAGCACTCATGATTCTCCAATATTTACTACTTATGTATGTCAAAGTAGGAACCTAAAACAAAACAAGATTATTGAACCACTGGATAACTAGGTGTACATACTGACTCACTACCGTGGTACACAGTGACTCGGCAGTATTTTTAAGAAAAGAAAATGCCCATTCCAAGCAATTCTTAGAAATATTCTAAGATTCTTATTAGAAACAGTAAGAAAACCGTTACAAGCTATTCTTATTACAATCAACACGACTCTTAGGACTTTTATTGCTAATTAATAAGATATTAAGTAATCTCGGTCTCTTTGTTTACAATTTTAGTCTTTTTATCGATTAACAATATATGGTAACTATTCAAATCTAAATTATTCAAAATAAAATACAATGATTTATTGACATCTGTTACACTTACAACATACTATGATTTAAGAAATCAACGATTACAAAGACCATTAGGGTAAACAAATAATTTGTACAATCTCAAGAACAATAAAGAGGTAGTAACTATTTTCTAATAAGACATACGATAAGACGAGTGATCGAGAAATTGTAGAATGGCCTATAAGACGTACCGATTAATGTAGGCTTTGGAAGAATATATCTTAAAATAATTCTCCTTCACAAAAGAAATATCAGGTTTAGCAGGCATATGGAATTTATAAGTTTTGCCTTGCGTTTCAAAAATGATACGTAGTTTTCAAGCTCATTGTTTCTTCTTTTACCTTTCCAATATATAACGACCTCTGCTTTTTATTTGTTAGTTGGGTGGCTCACTGCTCACTGCTCGGGTACCAAGATTCAAGATCTTAGAATCGGTAAACGAGACAAATAAATATTCCTATCCCTTCAGTTGTTGCCTCCATGACCCTACTCTAAAATTTTAGTGCAGTAGATGCCGTCATATTAAATGTATGTCTAATAAATCTCAGTTTACTATTAAGTACGGAAGTACTAGACAGATTTTAGGTTAATATTGCTTAATATCTTTGCTACACAACTTTCGGTATCCGTGTATTAGCGGCGCCCGTAACCATGTACTAACTATGCAACTGTAATCAAAGCATATTTTGGTTTTTACATTACCAGATTAATTTAATAGTTATAATAAGGCTTCTGTGGAAACTGGAGTAAATTATGTTTTCTAATTTAATACGCTGTCAGTTAGTTAATAATATAGATTTGAGTATGTAGCTCATAGCACGTGAATTTAAGTACGTAGGTAATGGGTGCAATTTAAAAACGTTAATCTTTATCTCTCTTGATTGTTGCTGTTTAAGAAAAAGTACCTATAAGGGGATGGAAAATATTAAAACAAAAGGTATAAATTTAATTAATTTATTATATTTATAACATTTCCTTATTGTAGAATAATCACGTCTAATTTTCTAGAATTATTATTTGAATGGGTAATTTTTAATTATTTCTTAGCTTCATATTGAGTGGTAAAAGATTTCCATACATTAGATATTAATTAGATTAATATAATTAAATTACAAAACCAAAATAAGTAACGAATTGTAAAAGTACGTATGAGGAGTATTTGTAAAATACATTGTTTATCAGGAATCAAGTATTAGGTTCCAAACTTGCTTAGACTAAATAATGTATGGTAGGGTATGAAGTTGTTTGTTATAGAATTTCTTCTTGTTATAGAATTATAAAGTTTGCTACCACCGAAACTGTGTCAGATACTCTTGGATGTATGTTGTACATCGAAAAACATACTGCACTCGAAAGCAATTATATTTTATGAAATCGTACGATAATATTTTTACTTATTATTAAAATTTTCCTATATTAAAAATATTATGGCAGCAGCATCGATTTAAAGTATAAGAATTGGTTATGGTTAAAGGCGCTTAAAGAAATCATAAATATAAAATACTACATACGAATTCTATTGGTATAGCCAAATGTTGTATCACAGCGGCTCTAGCTTGATTTAGTTTAGGCTGACAGCCTTCAATCTAATTAGGGAATTTTTCTATATAACAAGAAACATTTGACAGAGAATGTAGGTTTAATAAACATGGACCACAATATCGACTACTAATGTCAACACCGAACAACACTAAATTGTGAATATTTTATTATAATTTCTTTATAATTTATATAAGTATGTAATACTGAGACCTTTACAGTGAAAACCGCTTGTGATGGGAAAGTCCGTTGAATACTGACAGTAGAAACATCGCTAGCATCAAGGTTTTAGTAATCCATCGTGTCGCGGATTAGGTATATATCTTTTTCTAATAAAAAGTTGAATTACAGCACTCGTCTAATTTCTACATTTTTTATATTATTACTAGTATAAATTACCTATAAGCATGAAAGTTAATAAAATTAAATTTGGCACACTTAATAATAGACATATTGATACTTTTATTACGGATATACATATATTTAATATTATTGTTCGCATTATAGGTACAGGTACTGCAATAATCTTGACTTTAACAAAATAATAATAAAATGAAAATCCATATCATTATATATTTTTTTAATTCTTAGGAACAATAGTTTTTCATTTTATGTATATTTTGTAAAATATTCTAGGAATAGATGACTAAATATTCCAATATAAATACCTCAGAAATGAGGACTTGTTCTGTTCACATATAAATTAACAACATGTGATTTTTGTATTGAAAACGTGATAATTTTAACTGGTAGTAAAGATTTTATGACAGATAAGCAAATATACTGTAAAAAGTTCGGTTTATAAGCTCATTAATTAAATAAATATCAAATGTACGTGTATATATTTTTTGTCCTATTCCGACACAACATTTCTATATAAAATTAAATAGGCGAAATTTTTACTACGTAAAATCACTTGGTGATTAATCTAATTTCTGTTACTTCAAATAAAATATTTATTCAGCTAATACAATGTATAAATATACGTTACAGTGTTAATTATCTTTGCTTTTTCTTTTTAAAATCACATTTGTTTAAAATTATTGAAAGGCAAAATGCATAAGAAAGAAGAGGTTATTACGCCATCTCCTAGTGATATAAGTATAATATTCTAAATGTACGTCTGTAGATGAGAGATAAATAAATTTGATTTGACGTAAAATAAAAAAGCGTATTTTATATAAAAGTAAAAGAAAACGGGTTAAATATTTTTGTCATAACCATGAAAAAGAGAAAGTTTCTTTTCAATGTTCCTTTCTCGTTTTATTTATATGGAAATTCACTTTAGCTACGTATGTATCATTTTATTTTAATAATACTATGAATATGACGTCTACAAAAATGGTTTAAAGTGATATAATGCATAACTCGTTCATATATTACTTCACTAAAATCTCGAAATTTCAACCAATATTTCTTAAATTTATCATCTTACTTTCTACAAGATCAATAGGTAATTAGTTTGGCAGTTATCTAACGCTTTTTGCACACAATAATGATTAACTAGGTAAGGTGTTATAGTAAATAAATTGACAATTTTTAATTTAATCCAAATCTCGTTTCTTAAAGTTTAATCACTGCGTTGCCGTTGCATATTAGGTATGTATGTATTACATATACATACCATAGATATAGAAGATTATACTAATTCCTTATGCAGAGTAATTATTATCTACTATCTTAGAAGCAGTAAATGCTTGTACAATGTAGATCTTTGTTGTAGATATTAATCACTTTAAGTATTTGGAAAACTTTTGGAATGTTTTTGTCATCTTTGAAAGTTTTTTTCTTTAGTATAACTTTCTTCCACTATTATAGAAATAACCTATAGACAATTACAATTAAGATTATTAGATAATCTAGTTATCTTAGGCTATATTTCCTTATAAGTAGAAGATATTTTGCCATCGCTGAATTAATCTTTAGATGACAAAACTGTATATAAATGATCACAGTAAGAAATCCTCTAACTACGCGAATGTGCGTAAAAAGTTTACGAATTAAACTCTATAGTTACGTGTATCTATCTAAGGTAAAGAGACCTGCTTCAATAATTTGGTAGAACCTAATATACTTCTGAATAATTAATGACATGTGCGTGACATCACTGATGACATCACGACCATGTTCTATGGCGGGTTTTAAACGTCATCGTCTACAAAACAATTGAATATAGTTATTTTTGGTAAATCGATTTGTGTGTCAACTTGATTAAAAACGAATAAACGGTTGCTATTTTTATGATATGAATTGACATTTTCATTTGTCAAATGGCATTTCATATTTCAGTTTAATATTAAAAACGTACGTATTTAGCCATTTGGTTAAAAAAAACTGATACCAGCCTTAAAATGACTAGATCGATGAGTCCAATCGTCTACATGTTTCGGATAAATTAATTGTTACTAACAGTCCAAACATTATTTTTAAGTTGAGCAGACATCTTAAAAACAGAATAAGTATTTACATTAAATACAGAATTTATAAGATTGTAAATACTAAATCTATAAAATAGCTATGCTTAAAATTGATAGAAAAAATAAACTCGAATAACAATCGTAAAATGAAAAACGATATGGCGTATCTGTAACAAATGTACCGCTAATCGCTATCCTATAACGAAACCAACTTAGAACTAGATCTAAGTAAGGCTCTTTGTTAGAATAAGTAATTCAATTAATGTAATATACTTAATATTAATTCAGAGAGAAACTACACAACAGTGAATAAAATCCAAACGTGTAGGTAACAAAACTTACATGTACCTACAATTGCGGTCAATTCTATAATACTACGATGTACGTCTATTACATTAAATTGAAATCGATAAACCATACATTCGGATTTTAAGTTATTTGTCAAGTCTCACATTTATTCATTATTAAAGAACATAATGACAAAATGCTGACGTAGCTTCGTTTCTAACGTGTTTGAAACGCTCCAAATTCATAATTATGCTTTTTTGAAATAGTAACAGAATGCAACGTATTCACGAGTAAATAGTGATGACTTCCCGACCGCCGCCACGCACCATCAAAACCTTCTCTAAGCCTTCAGTTAATACCTCTAGGAACTCCATATCTGTAATTAAAAAGATTAGTTTTCACCCGTGGGAGAGCCATGCTGAAGCATGTTATAAGCTGACGCACTAATTGGGGCGGCTAGTTCGAAGTATTACCAAGGACTCGCAGAATACGCAGCGTAGCTGAACTGTAATTATATTTGTTTCGTGGAATGAGTGTGCTTAACTGGCGTAAAAGGCCGTCAATACGACCAATACGGGGACTGTGGCGCGGTGTCCATGGGCTTTCTTTTACCATATAGGCGACCCACCTGCTCTGTTGTCCGCTGTACCATAAAAATAAATATTACGCATTTATAAAAAACGATGAATATGATACAATGATACACGTACAGTTTGATTCCCTTTCCAGTTTAGTATCGCGAGGAGGCCCCGGCAGGTTGAGGATGACCAGTTGTGCGTCGTGGGACCGGGACACAATTACCTCGTTCAACTTCACAGCTGTGTGCATGCGTCGGACTGTGCCCTCGTCACTGGAATCATACATGTTACTCAATTGTATCAAACGAATCACAAAATATAACTAGATAGAAGTGATTGTAAATGCCATTAAATAATTACGTTTTTATTTAGTTAAAATTCGGCATTCAATTGAAATAAATCGAATTTTATAAGACACTAAGCGTCATAGTTAAAAGGAAAATATATTGTTTTATGTAAAGAATCATTTTAACTAATTATTAAAAGTAACAATATTTATAATATTAAAAAATAATGTGATCAAATCGCAAATCTTACTACCAAAAACTATAAAATAATATAATTGTATATCGTACTATTGGCTTCACCCGTGGGAAAGCCATGCTGAAGCATATGCGGACGCACTAATTGGGCCGGCTCATCCGAAGTAATACCACGGGCTTACAGAATACGAGGCCCTTAAATATGCCGCTTGAGAGGCGTAAAAAGCCGGCAACACAACCAATGCGAGGACTGTGGCGCGGTTGTCCATGGGCGGCAGTGTTCTCTTACTATATAAGAGACCGACGTACTACGTTGTTCACTATAGTATAAAAAAAGACAATAACTTACGGAGTAATACTTGGCAAATTGGGTTTAGCGTTGAGCGCGTCTCCATTAGCGTTGCTTTCTTTCTTATCAGCGTCCGAAGGTGGCGAAGGAGCTCCCTCACACTGTGAGTTTTCAGCGGACGAGTCCCACATTGAATCAATTATGTGCAACAAACTACTTCGAAAGTCGTCCTATTGTTGTTCCGTTTCAACAAATCGTTCATCGGTTTGTTTCGTCGAGCGCCGCGGGGTTGCACATAATAGATTCAAGGCGAATGAAACACGGGATGTCATATATTATTTAAATTGCAAATCGATAGCAGTCTACGAACATCCAAACATTCATCCTACTACGTGAAATGAAACAAAGAAAAGTGAATTATAACGTGTATGATTCAAACATATGACCACCGTGTATAAATTCGCTAGGACCCGCTATTTCATGTTGATGGTAAAATTAAAACTGATGAAGAAATATAAAAGTGCAATTAAAGGCTTGCAAGAATATTTCTAATGACGTAAATGCAAGACTTTGCTGCAACTTATTGTTGCATTTACAGCATTAATTCAATGAAACAATTTTTATAAAACGACGTACAACGCTATAGTCAACGCAAACGTTAATACAAACTTAGAACATAAACCATACAAAGTTTTCAGAATTAATTCTTTATAAATATGGTGTGGCAAATAATTGTTGAAACTGCTTTTTACACGCAGCATTACTCATGCTTTGTTTGGATTGTGAATTGAAATAAAAGTTGACATCAAGAGTTTTAATCGTTTTCGAATATTTTTTATAAAACATGGTCGAAGATAAATAAAACAGGTGGTTCTTATTGACCTGTCACCCAAATAAATATAATACAAGATTAATAGAAATATGAAAATTTGTTATACTTTCGAAATACTATGAAATAATTTCATAGTATTTCTTTTGTTAGTATTCTGCTTTTGGGTGACGTATACTCCTTAAAAAGCAACGTTTTATAAGAAGCAAGAATTTGATAAGGAGAGAGCAATATTCACCTTGTCATCGTATTCCTTCTCTTCATTGTCGGCGAGAGGCGGTGAAGGTGCATCGTTCGGATTAGGTTCGCTGCCGGGATCCGCAAATCTCACTTTGCTTGCAGTCTTAATGTCAGCGTGGTGATGGTCGACAATAGCTTGTACCTGAGCGTTCAGATATTATGAGTTCATTATATTTTCTTTACATAAATTGTTACGTTAATATAAAAAACAAAAGTATTATTATATTCATAATAAGCTACTTAGTTGCCTGTTAATAAGAAAAAAGATTTTAGCGCTTTCTTAGGCATATTCTAAAATGCATTATTGAAAATATTTACGATCCCATACTTATAGAGAATCTTATAGAAAACGCTAGAATTTATGAATAATATTGGTGATATTTAAGCTACCGTTTGCTGTACGTATATCCTAAACTTTATGTTCCTTGTTAGTACGAAATGAGAGACATAATATAAAATGAATTATTTAGAATAACAATAAAAGATACAAATATTTCACACAAAAAGCTCAACACCAAAAGCAGTCTGTGCTTTGCAACTATAAAAATGTGTAATTCGTAGATATGTAACATGATAGTGGAAATGACACAATGGCTTAATATATTAAATAAAGAGAAATTTTAATATGATTCTTGAGAATTAAATGAAATATTTACACATCGAGTCCTAAGATAAACTGAAATTCGACACTAAAAAAGTTTAAATGAGGTAGATGATATTTAAAAAGAAGTGGACGTAAGGGTGGTTGGTTTACCAGAGGTAACTTTTCCTCAGCATTTTGTTCACGATAGTCCATCAAATTTTGCATCTGTGTTAGCAGCGACAGAATAATAAGTACATTATTATATTGTTAGATACATTCACAATTATAGCAAGTGATAAGTGATATGGACAATATTACAGATATGTTTGCTCTTAGCTTAGTGCTAGTGAGAAAATGGTATTAATTTATTGAATAATATTTACCATTCCCATAGTTTCTTTCTTGTTGAGCCTTAGTTCTCGTAGCATCTGATTTCGTTGTTCCATCATAAGGGTTCGTTCGTAGGTATAAGCTGAGATATCGCTGTCGGTCTGAAATTAAGAATATTTATGTTATTAACAGTTACTGTTGTTGTTCGACAGCGTAGGGCGTCCACCTACAGGTTGGACAGATGACGTTATAAAGGTTTCTCCGTCTGATAGGTCGTCTCCGACATGTATGCATGGAGGTCCGAAAAGGAAGCCTACGTCCAGCTGTGGACGTCCTACGGCTGAAATGTGAAATGATGATCATGAAGTTGTTATTCGATTTTTGAATACTTAAAAATAATCTTACCATTTCCACAACTTCAACTTCTGCTTCTAAGCGAAGTTGATACAGGAACATCTTTAGATCTTTCTTCATTTGAATTGAGTTATCCTCCATTTGCGCCACGGTGAAAATTCGCATTTTGCAGTTCTTCCAGGTGCGATGTTGTTTGAGCAAGAACGGTAACAGCATCAACATACCACCATCGTGTACGATCCACCAGATGTCAATATTTCCTGATATCTGCGGATATACGTACTAATTGTATAAATTACTTGATTATTTGGAAAATAACGGTGCTTTTTGTATCCCACGATTTTACTAAATCAAATAATTTTTATAATAACTTAACGCGGAGTGATACCTTCTCAGTTGAATCCGGAAAGAAGTTGATGCCTTTAGGAACAAGCATAGCCATCCTTGCAGCAGTTACAGCTCGGACAGTGTGGAGGAACACGTGCCAAGTGCGGTCGTCTTCACTCTGCCTCCAGCCGTAAGGCCATCCGACAATTACAGTATTTGGTTTTAAACCTCCCAGACCCGTAGTTTGGACGCTGTGAAAAATTCACCTTCAAATATACCTTACTAAAAGATACGGGTTTAATTATATTTTACAGATCTAGTATTTTATTTTTCTTGCTTGTTATGATAGTTAGTTTAATTCCTGATTTAGTGAAAAGAAAATGCTCATATTATAATATATTAAATTAGTAGAAAGGATACTTACAAATGGCTTAGTCCATCAGCAATACTATGAGCCACAAGTACATCAGTGAAACCTTTGACTTTTTCCTCTTCCATACATTTCCGCAGATTTTGCTTTGCCGTTGAAGCTTCCCCAGCGCGCCGAGTGAAGTCACCACCAAGCACTGACACACACACTGCTAAACCTTTGCCTAAATGTGTAATTGCATTAGCATTACTTTAGAAGTCACGATTCGTATAACATATATAAATTCGTATAACATATTATTTTAATATTTAAATTTTGAATCAATGTTTGTTATGCTAAATTAAAAATAAGTTTTACCAGCTTTTAATTGACTAGCGAATGCAAGCATTTTTCGATATTTTGGGTTAAGGTCTTCGTTTAGCTTAGCTAGCACGAGCACTTGTGGACGCCAGTTTTTGGTGTGCGGCGGTCCTTCTTCAAGACGTAGTAAAGAATAACGAGCAGCAGACAAGGCTAAACCGCGCAGACCATCGCCCCATTCTTTTTCAGCACTAAAACGGCATCAAATAACTTAGCTAACGTATATTATATTTATTAAATAGACATTTATATGAATTTTTTTAAAAATAAAACAACTGTAATTTTTTCGTTACCGACAATGCAAACAACCTAAACTACTGTAATTTAATTGAAAAATATCTATAAAATTTATCTCATAAATATACTTACCCACGGTATTCAATATATTTGTAAATTAATCCAGCCATACCCATAGCAAGAAGTGCGTAGAACCATGATGTCATAAACATTATTGAGATGCATAATATCAAACCAGCAATTGATAGTGACCTACAGTAAATAAATACAAATTATATTTTAAAATGCCATGTCTGTGAATAAAAATGTTATTGAGTTATTGTGAACATAAACTCACCAATGATAATACTTAAATCTGGGTCGCCAGTTTGGAGTCTTCAGCAATGTTTGTAGGGCACAAGCTAGGTTAACGAAACCGTAGCACATTAAAAAAAACATGGATAGAAGAGGTGCCAAGATATCAACGTTTCCGAGCAGAATACCACATTGACATATGAGCATCGTAAGAAGAAGCGCCCTAAAAAGAACATAATTTTAATCAATAAATTTAAATTAGGAACTAATGTTTCAATTAACTCAATAGCTTTTTTCTTTTTAATAAGCTGGCAATAAGTACCTTGTTGGTTCGCCTCGGCTCGAAGATACTGCAAACGGAGCAAGGAAAGGTATGATTTCATCTTTAGCGATGGCCTGAAGTAATCGCGGAGCTCCAGTAAGAGATTGTAATCCAGCTCCGAGAGTCGACAAAAAAGATCCAATCAGTATCACCCACTGATTAGGCCACGCCATGTTAGCAACTACGAGTTTACCACCAATAGACTGGCCAAATCTAAAAAAATATTTTTAATTTTAACCAAATCTAGAAGGTTTCGCTTTTAGATTTCAGTCTCATTTTTTTTTCGTTTTGTAATATCAAAAAAAGACCAATATGGTAGATACCCTCGACAAACAACTCGTGCTAGAAGAAACTTTTAAAGGATATGCAAAATTTGGAAATGCTAAAAGTGATGGAATACAAATCACATTGAGCAATATTGACAAGTGGTTAAAAGAAGCAGGAGTTATCGATGGAAAGAAAGTTTCAACAACAGATACAGCAATATTATTTCAACGATTTAAATCTAAAACAATTAATTTCAAACAATTTTTGACATTTATTGACAGTCTTGGAAAGGAAAGCCAATTAAATTCTGAAGAAATTATAGCCAAATTGTCTAAAAGTGGGGTCCCTGGTACATCATGTGCAACCAAAGCAGATACCTCAAATGTAGTTGCTCGGATGACGGACACTTCTAAGTATACTGGAACTCATAAGGAAAGATTTGATAAACAAGGCAAGGGAAAAGGTAAATCTGGAAGAGAGGAAAGCTGTACAAATTCTGGTTACGTACAAGGTTACAAACATAAAGATACCTATAAAAAGCAGAAGAAGTAATAGAAAATCCTTACTTATCGCGAAGCAACAAATTGTCAACTGTCCCAGCAAATAATAAGACGCAAGATAAATACACCGTCGAGGTTGTCAAAATAGCACAAATTGTTCCTATAGGAATACTTTTCTGTGCATCTGCTAGGTCTCCAGATCTATTTGAACCAGCCATGATTCCTGTAACGAAAATAAAACAGATGCAACAATGAAATTACAAAACGAATGCTAACTTCTTTTGTCTTACCAGTAACGGAAGGAAAGAATATTCCAATCAGAATGGTAAATGTTGTCGTAAGATCAGCGTAGATTTGATTGTAGGTCGGGCGTTCCATTTGTTCTATGTCATCAGGCTCTTTTCCGTAAGCTATGTATTGTCCAAGTGACAGAAATGAATCCTGTAAATTATCGAAGAAGACTCCGCTTGCCAGACCCTGCCAAGTAGACACAAAATAGGCTTATATAGGCATAGGCTTATAGGCATATTGCTTCAGAGTGCTTTTTATACTTCACTTGATATAACATACCTTAATGCCTTGAACAACACTGACTTGGTGGGCTTGATAGTAAGGGTCACAGGTTTTGTTGGGACAAAATAGTTGCTCCAACTCACCACCTGAATCCTTTGTACAGTTGGCGATATGAATGTCTTTCAGTAGTCGTTTACCCAGAACACACATTCTAAAAACAGACTCATTTTAATTAACATAAAAAGTAAAAAATCTTATATAAGTTGATCTGAGTTATGTAACTTACTGAAGCTTGTCGTTTCCATTGAAGTTAACAAAAATACCGGCGTAAACGGCTGATATTGATAGAATTACACAAGCGAGAGCGATTGTGGCAAATTTGTTCACAAATTTTACTCCCACAAAGACAACCATTCCCATTATCAAAAGTAATCCAGTTCCATACACGCGAAAGTTATTATACATTGCTTCGGGGTCTTTGGTGAAATCGCCAAATATTGACATCCAAGGCGCCATGTACGTCTAAAACAAGACATTCAAATTAAAACATATATATGTCTCATGTGTTTGATAAGTTTAAAATTAGTAAATTATTTATACATTTTTAGATTTTTTATTTTTTTATTTTAATTGTTAATGCTGTTGTTTGATTGCTATCAATAAACAAAAAACGAGCTTACAAGGACAATTTCCACAGCCCCCACGATGTACATAGCTGCAGCAAGCGTCGTTCCCGTATAGAAGAGCATGCCCACTGCCCCTCCACATTCTGGCCCTAAAGACCGACCGATCATGAAGTAGGATCCACCAGCTGGTACAACACCGTTAGTTGCGATCGCTGACATAGATATCGCCGTTAACATCGTCTAAAATACAAAAAATAATCTATATACATATATACATACATATATCACGTGAATTATAAATTGTCTATTTGAAATAAACAATGTTTTATAAAATATATTTTGATTTACCGTACAACAGCAGACAAGCACAATTAAAAAGCCTTGTATTGCCCCAGCTGTGCCTACGACCCACGTGAGACGGATGAATAGGATGACACCGAAGATGTTTTGAATACAGGGCAGGTAGACACCGATGAGTGTGCCCATCCGCGCGGGAGGGGCTGGTTTCGGAGCATCGGGATCTGCTGCTGAAGCCGTGGGTATTGTGTTCGAGTAATCTGCCAGAGAACTTAGAAATGTGGCCGCACGTGGACGGTCTTCGATCTCTTCCTATAATTAATAAATTTGTATGTTAATACCTCTTATATCTGATGGATGTATAATCTTATAAAAATACAAATGCTTTTAAATTGGTTATTTCTGTCATTTAATCTCAATAAAATAAAAACAACAAAGTCTAGTGTATTCTATTTAATCAGAAAGCTGGTCTGTGCAGCAATAATATTTTGAATATTTAAGAAACATGTCTCAAATGACAATAGGTTAAATTGAAATTTAAGTTAGTAAAGTAACGTAACGATGTTAGTTAAGTAACTAACATAAATACATACTTAATATTTTCTCTTTAATTTATAATGTAAATATCAAAATGTAGTTTATTTTTAAATTATTTTATTTTAATCTGAATGTAGCAATATTTTTTTGAATAAACTATAAACGGATCCTATTTTACTAGTAAGGCACATTGATCTATGTGGTTAAACGTTAATATATTTTGAGAGTCTCGTAGCTAAGTGGCTTAATAGGTTTGCCTGAAGCGAGAGGTATCGGGTTCGAATCTTCGAAGGTTCCGATCTGGACAATTATAAATTATAATTTAATTTATAATTTATTCGGTGTCTGGATGGGCTTGACAGTGACCGGGTGAGTGTCTTAAGACTGTCGCACCCGTGGGAGAGCCACGCTGAAGTAAATGCTGATGCACTAATTGGGTCGGCTCGTCCGAAGTAATACCACGGGTTTACAGAATACTCAGCGTGAAACGGTACTTGTACTGTGTTCCACAGAGTTAATGAGGATATTGGAGGCCCTTAAAAGTGCCCGTAATAAAAAACCCGCAACACAACCAATATACGTACTGTGGCGCGGTTATTCATGGACGGCGGTGTTCTCTTACCATATAGGAGACTCACCTGCTTTATAAAAACTAAATATTATTACTAGAATTAAACCTTCAATGCATTTATCATACGTAGTCCACAAACAGTGTGAAAAAGTATGTGAATAAAATCAACTAACTCTCGACACGATCCGCTTAAGCCTCAAACAAGAAAATTGTAACATGATTCCTTCGCAAAATATTGTTTTTGTTAGCTTGGTGCAAATACAGATGGCAAAGACAGTGCAGTACGCATAATAATAATAATAGTAGAATAATCAATCATTATTATAAATCAAACTACATCTTTTTTGCTTTCACCACAAAACGTAAAATCTTTTGAAAAGCAAAAAGTTCGTCTGAGGTAAGTATAATTTAATCAAGACGTCGCGTATTCGATAAGACTTGACCTCAAACGGCGTCCCCTATTGACAAAGCTCTCATCTGAGCTTCCGGCGACGGGTGACCTCCTATGTAGGGTACTTTGACAATCTATTTAGGCCGATCACTCAGCAGACTGTATAAACAACCGGCCAGGTAAACGAGTGGCTTTAATTAAACTTCCGAACTGATACCACTCTTAATTACGCCTGCCCGTAATCCAATAATGTACACTGAGTTCAGCAGCGGCATTTTTGTGTGCATTAAAACGCCAACGTTTGGATTTCCTTCAAGCTTTTATATTTTCTTATGAAATTGAATGACCTGAATGTTAATCTAAAAATGAGAAGCGAGAATTTTTACAGGAAAATACAAACAATTTAAAACCGCCCAAATTTAGTGTAAGTTCTTAATTTGCATCTATCTCAATATTTTTTCATTAGTTTGTAATAATAAAAAGAGAATTGCCCTTCAACAATTTCTACACTTGTAATTTTTAAAAAATAATCAATGCAATACATCACGTTGACGTCTTTGAGAAATTGAAGTGGTGTCGCATGTCAGTAGCAGATACAAGAGCTACGAGTGCTACGGATCGTAGCCAGCACGTAATCCTAAATGGATTTCAATAAAGCGCTCGATTTATTTCGATTTCGTCTCGTACGAAATCCTCTCAAATTGGCAGTCGCAAACGTTATTTGGATGTCGTCAGATTCTGCTCTATGATTACGTGATCATTTTTGAAGCAACTTTTGATTTATTTGAATATTGCTCATTATCAAGAAATACATTTTTAATATAAAATCCTTATTTCTACACTATTGTATTAACAATATACTTCCTGAATACATACTTGACAATACATTTTGTAAAACTTATGTTGTTTGAATAAATAATTTTTATGAAAAATTACCTATGCCTCAGATACAATTATTATGAAGCGATTTTATTGAGATAGATAGCAAAGACGATTTTCCTATAAACAATAATAAATATCCAAGTTCCATAATTAATAAAGTAA
This sequence comes from Delias oraia, assembly GCA_018230265.1. Taxonomy (NCBI): domain Eukaryota; kingdom Metazoa; phylum Arthropoda; class Insecta; order Lepidoptera; family Pieridae; genus Delias; species Delias oraia. Next base: position 12,980 of record DWCF01000670.1, on the reverse strand, counting down.
TAAAGCATGTTGACTGTAATGATATAAAAGAATTAAGTATTTGGTTTACTACTTTAGTCTGTTTTCATTAGTAAAAGAATCACACATGTGAAAGTTTCTCTAGTTCTATCATTGTTAAGTATAGTATACCTCTTGGAAGTGTAGACGAATACAGGTAATGCAAAAAATATATATTTTTAAAAAGATCATAATTAAGACTAGTAATGGTTGTATTAAGCCACTATAGATATAAAGAATCCACTAGTTCTTATTAAATATTATTAAAATTAATTACATTACAAAACCTAATTTTTATAACCACTCAATCATTTGACGTCTTATCTGTCAGTCAATCACAATGACAGATAAAAAATGTTATAACAGGTTTTAATAGCTTACGCAGATTTTTGAGAGTCTCACAGCTATGTGGTTTTTATAAGTCTACCAAGAAGCGAGAGGTATCGGGTTCGAATACCTGTCCGGACAGTTATAATTTAATTTTTTATTTTAAAAAATTTATTCGGTCTCTGGAAGGGCTTGACAGTAGCCGGAAGAGTGTGTTAATAGTGTCGCATCCCTGGGAGAGACATGCTGAAGTAAATGCTGACGCACTAATGGGGCCGGCTCATCCGATATGATACCAAGGGCTCACAGATTAATTAGTAGATTGTACTGTGTTTCGTTGAGTGACTGAGGATGTCATAGGCTCTCAAAAAATCGGCAACACAATTAATGTGCGGAATTTGGCGCGATTGTAGAGCCATCTGCTCCGTTGTCCGCTATATCATTAAGAAAAAGATAATTCCCACGTCAAACTAATACAAGAGTCACACATTTTGTTAATATATAGATACAAAAGTACCAAAGCTAGTTAGTTACTTACATGGTAAAGATACAGATTGGTGTCACAACATTTATCCTTTTCTTTCGCCAGTTCATCGTTATCAGCTGAAACAATTTGAAAACATTTCATTAGTTTTTTTAATATAGTAATATTATAAAAATCATGTCAAACGTCACATACAAATACTTAAAAATAGAATGTAATTCAATTATTTTGGTATTTAACTAAATTTTGTTAGTTTGCCATGTTGTTTTATAATTTTTATAAAAATTATACTACTATAATTGTACTATATTAATTAATTATATTAAATTAGATTAATTACTGAAGATGCAAAATTAAAATATTCGTTTAATATCAACCTGTGTCATGGAATAAAAGTCTTCTAATAAAAGGCACGTATAACTTGGACAAGACTTATGTCTTGATAAATGGAAGTTGAGACGCGTGACCATCATGATCGATACGGGATAGAGTTAAAACTAGTTGGAGTTGCAAAGTTTCTCTCCCCTCCCCGAGGGGGAGAGTTTCAACCGACCACTATTACTTACACAACAGAAGTGGGTCGTATTTATGACAAAACTTTAAGCCATTTCGAACCTAGTTTAGTTCTCGTATATTTCAATTTATTTCTTTTGTAGCTTAGCATCATCTAGGTACTCTGACCAAGTTCCCGTGGTTGCACCACCTAGGATTTTTGTAAATGCAATATTATATTAACGTCGTTAAAAATATCAGATTTTTACATTATTATATAGCGGCATTTCATAAATATAAATTATTATTATTTTTTCAGTTTGTGTGTTAATTTAGCACTAAAATATGACGCATATTTTCAAAATTTTCATTTTAGACTCTTTTACAGAATTGAAATTAAATTAAATAAATACCATTTATTTATAACTAGATACCTTATTATATGATCACTCAAACTGTCCATCAAAAAATAATTGATTGTGTGTGTCTGTTTTTATATTATTATAATGAATTACTTCCGAATAAGATAACAGAATATAAACTATAAAAATATTCAGGCGTTTGTTGAAAGGCAATTAATCAAACAAATCTGAGGATTACAAGCAATCTCGGAAAATGTTATTCACATAAGCGCGAGATTAATGTCTAAATCGTTTCAGATATCTTTGTCTCATCTCTTGCGATAAAATAGAGTGTATTTAATATAAATATATATGTATGTATATATATAGCCTCGTAGCTAAGTGGTTTAATAGGTCTACCATGATAGCGAGATAAATCGGGTTCGAATCCTGGTCAAGACAATTATAATTTATTCGGTCTCTGAAACGGCTTGATAGCGCCCGGGCGTGTCTTAATTCTGTCACACCTGCGGGAGAGCCATGCTGAAGCATATGCGGACGCACTAATTGGGCCGTCTCGTCCGAAGTGATACCTCGGGCTCACAGAATAGTGACCGTGAAATAGTGGTTGTACTTGAAACAGTGCCTCTACTGTGTTTCGCTGAGTGAATGAGGACAATGGAGGCCCTTAAAAATGCCGCTTAAGTGGCGTAAAAAGCCGGCAACACACCCAATGCTTTTACTGTGGCACGGTCGCCCATGGGCGGTGGTATTCTCTTACCATATTAGAGGCCCACCTGCTCCGTTGTCCTCTATACTATAAAAAATTGTATATATATCCATATGTATTACATATCATGATGCTGGATAAATTAGACATTTGAAAATTAACAGCAGTTTTGAGTTAAAAATCGAAGAAAAGTAAAAAATTCATTCGTCTTTATAAAATTAATATATGAATATAATTATAACTTTCTGATAATAAATGGTTTTGGAAGGTAGTCAGGTGAGAACGCCAATCAGTTAAGTAAGTAAATCCCACTGTATAAATGTAACATCGGTACATATTTAACAATTTAATTAAAATTTGTACAATGCTGACTAAATAGCTGGAGTCAGAGATTGGTGAATTTATAATTTGTGGTTATAACAGTATTTATTGGAAGATTGTTTTTTTATATTAATTTCTCCAAACATATAATATATGTCAGATATGATAAAAAGTTCATAAAGATGTAATATTCAATTTTAGACTAATTTTTTAATGAATTATTTAACATTTTAAAACTAAAAAGCATTTTAAGCGACATACTAATAACCAAATTGATTCAACGTTGATTGAAGGAGGAAAATCCTAAATGAGCAAAGAAATATAAATATATTTTCAAAAGCGCCTAGTTAATTGGTTTCCTGTGTAGTTGACCCTCAGCTTTGCGGTTTCACTGAATCTTCATAGAATATTTAAGCCATTTTCTCTTGTGAATGACGTCCCTAATTAAAACTTTAAGTGAATAAAGGTTTAACATGCATACATATATTTTTGTCATATTCTCAAAGGAACTCAAAGATATATATATTTGCTAGTGCCTCCGTGGTACAAAAATAAATGCACAGAGTATAATACATCACTCAGGCATTCGATATTCTTTTTCACTGTTATGAATGGACTATCTGATGAAGTTGTAAACCTTTATTGTGTACATATTTTCAGTTAAAACCGATATCAGAACCCCTGGGGCTTCATAAGTAAAGTTAGATGCGTCGACCACTATGCAACGATTGTATAGAAGTAAATAAATAAAACAAAAATAAAGTAAATGAAAATTCTGATAAAATATTTGTAAATGTCGCATAGACTAAGTTCAGTTTAGTTTTTTATTGTTTTATCATTTTGTTTGCTTTAAGTAGCAACGTTTGTTGGTAGATTTTAAAAGTGTGAGATGGTTGGATATTGTTGTTCTGGGGGTATTGGAATGTATTTGGAAGAATAAATAAGTTTAAATATCAAAGAAAGCTGTGTTTTCCTTTGAATAGATGATTATCCGACATACATGTAACTTCAATATCATCAAAAAACTAGTGTCAGTTGAATAACGCTCTAATCAAGAAGGGAACAAATAAAAATTGGTACAACAGTTAAGAGACGCGAACGAATAATTCAAATGATTTTGTATTGCGAAAATTGCGCAGCGTCAACTGAGGGAAGAGCAAAAACAGTTTCGAAGTGGTGTTAAAACTTTAGTAATAGTTTAAACAATCGTCGATGGTCAGCGTTTTACTTTATTGGATCTGTTAATATATAAAATACACTATATATATGTGGGATGTAACAATTTTGTGTATTCTCATAAAATTTATAGATTTATTACGGTAAACCTAATCAGTCGTAGGTTATTTATGCGATGTAGATACCAAGTGAATTTACTTCTAAAAATTATAGAAATATATAACAATTTAATCATCAGAGCACGCATTATCAATCTTTGGTAAGGTAAATACGGAGTCATGGGTTAGCTAGAGTACCAATAATAATCTATATCAGTATAAACAAATGTACACATATGCACACACCCATTCTGTTAAAAGTCAACAATGCACCCGCGTTTTAACTGGTTGCAAACATAAATAATTCATTTCACACCAGTCGCTGGCTTAAAAAAAACACTTGTACAAAAAGCTGATGCTAAAATTCACAATATTTGGACAATCGGAGATATTTAAAGAAAAACAAAAATAAATTCCCAAAAATATTTCGCAGTGCGAATGTTTTAAATATTGAAAATATTACCGCATTACCACTCCGTTGAGTCTAATGGATTAACTAGGAAATAATGGAATTATACTTTTCTACATAATCAGAACGGGATTTATAATTTCCATGTTTCGTATAAAGTTAAAACAAAGTCTTTCAACTTACATTAAATCCATCTACAGATTAAATATCCATCTGATGCATTAAAAATATTAAAGTATCTATTTTTACATATGAAGGTTTTTCATGTGAATTGTTTACTTATATTTATAAGATCGATAAATTAATGTTTGGTGGAGTTGTTTGGATTATTACCTGCAGCTGAATTTCATGCTGAGCATTTTTAAGGCATTTTGTACCACGCACTACCACTCTGTAGAATCAATTGCCAGCAGGCTTATTTCCAAACCAATATAAATACATATTCCTTAAAGGCTGGCAACGCATCCGCGGCACTGCAAGGCCTAGGGATGTCCACGGGCGGAAGACTAGGTTTCCTGCTTGTTTCCCACCGTTTACATAAAAAATATTGATTAGACAAAGTAGTAGAATTACAATGAGTCTTTTAAATATTTTCTAAATGGATGGAAACATTTTGTGAAACATGGGATCCTACTTGAATACGTTAGTTAACGTTGAAAAAGAAATCATCCGAACTGATACCACGGGCTCACAGAATACTCAGCGTGAAACGGTACTTGTACTGTGTTTCGCAGAGTAAGTAAAGATATAGGAGGAGCTTAAAAGTGGCGCTTAAGCGGCATAAAATAGCCGGCAACACAACCAACATGCGGACTGTGGCGCGGTTGTTCATTGGCAGCGGTGTACTCTCACCATATACGAGACCCACCTGCTCCATTGTCTGCTATAGAGTAAAAAAAATACATTAAACTTAATTACACCCTTTTTTAACATTGGTGTATATACCAAAAGGTTTCCATCTAAAATACTATATATAATGAATATCAGGAAAAATAACAATTCTTATTAAAGTTTATTTTAATAAGACTTCTGCAAATTGATAAAGAATCGAACTGATATAAGAGCCAAATTAGATTGAAGTGGCAAGAACTTCGCAAATATTCACTAAATAGAAATTACTAGAGTGTAGACGGTACGTCGGTCGTAATTGCATAAATGGCCAATAGAGCCAGCGAAGAAGCAATTAAACATGATAAATATTGAGTACTTAATTAAATTTGTACTGCAATGTAATTTTTACAAATAATCAGATATATGGTATCGAATCTATTTTATTTTAAGCCCAAATAAAGAAAATAGAATCTCTAAAAACTCAAATATACCAGCATGTATATATCTCTATGCACACTCTCAGAGAAAAACATTTCTTTATACATTACGAATCTTTATAAATTAGAATTATTGAAAGCTTACAATTTTATCATAAGTTATCTAACAGAAAGGGACGTTACGACGCGACGTCTCCCAGTATTTGGTAAGTTGGCAAGCGCTGCAAGGGGATTAAGCTGTGTAAGTACTGAATATTATTTATAGCTTTCTGTAGATATGTTCCTGAGAATAAAATAATTGCAAATTTTGGAGTAAAAAGGAAACTAGTTCAACTAAAATTTAAACATATATAACAAAAAATACCAGTGAAATATGTTTTTGGTAATTAAAAATTAAAAATTAGGAGGCAAACTAGCAGGAGGTTAATACACCCCAGGACCCTGTTGGTCCGAGGGTAGGCTGTCGGATCTTCAGAGATATTTATACATTGTCCCATGTGTGGAACGTCTAAATAAAAAAAATATCGATATGTTGTTAATAATATTTATATGAAATACATAAAAATATGATACTCCTGTAATATCGTAAAACGCATAGGTAATATAATTTTGACGTCGTAATGAATTTTAAGTTTGGAAAAGGTCAACCTCTGACATTCGCGTACTCCCAATTGAATCAGTTTGGATTGAGTTTTCTACTTTTGCCGAGAATAACCTGCGCAATTTATAACATCCGCTTTACGTAAAACTCAAATGGTTAATCGAATATCGTTATCAGAGGGCCCTGAATTACGTTTTATTTAGGTTATGCAGTTCATATAGAACTGAAAAAAATGTAATCTCATATTTATATTTCTGGATATATTATATGGATATATGAAACGGTCAAAACTGTTTAAATGGCTTGTTAACAGTGAAATCTTAGAAAACATTCTCCAAGTTGCATTTTTTCCAGTTCGTTTGTTCGAAACAAAGTGAACCGTAAGTAAATTATGTAACTTTATTGAATATAACTAAAAGTAATTTCATTTTGTCCATTCCACATTAAACTATGTTATTCAACTCTGTGATGCATTTGTACTTCTAAATATGCTAATTCATTGCAAGTTTATAAATCTTTTAGAATATCGTTCGAAATTTGTGTACTTCGCTAAGCCATTTCTATAAACGTATGCTGACTTTAGCTTAATCAAATTTGAGATGTTGTGTCCACTTAAGGCAAATACTGAATAATGAATAAATTCTTTTCTATGAGGTATTTTTGTGCATAATATACGTTGTAGTTTAGAAAAAGCTAGAAAGAGTTCAGTTTAGTATCTACTAGAAAACCTTGGCCACGACAATTTCTATTCAGAAAGAAAACTCTATTACTACCCAACGAATATAATAGTGTTCTCTATTGGAGAACACGTCAACGACAATAAACAGAGTGAAAGAAATATCGTTCACGCTGTTCTGTTGTGTGTGTTAAGGCTTCTAACTCAAAAAAGAAATACTTGCGAACAAAATTCAGTAATTCAATTAAAGTTTCTTGTACATTGGTATTATTTTCTCTACATTGGTACGTGTCGAAGCCAGGAGACCACTAGTTGGGTGACTTTCAGCTTCGCTTCCTTTAGTTTTGTTCATAAATCCGTTGCAGGAGAAGTGCTTGGCGATATTCCAAATAGTGCGCAATTGCCTGGCCCTATTTTTATATCGGAACCAAATTATAGGGCGACACTTTGGTGAGTTGTCTACAGTAAGCACAGAGTAAACCTCACTATTATTAATTAGATATAAAATGAATGTATGAAAGATCTATATTGTAATTTCTTTACGAATTGTTAGCATGAGATTATTTATTTATTATTTTATTACTGCCTTATTACTTTATTACTGAAGAGCGGTCGTCGATTATGAAAAGTACTTTACAGTATGCAATATATTTAGAAAAGACAAATATATATTTTATTTGGTAACCAAAATTTACAGCGGATTTTCTTTGAGATATCGATAGGACACCGATCTTCGGTATCGAGAATGTCAGATATCACCAGGAGTGCAATCTCGCAAAAGGATTTTGAATATACGAATCAAACCCATTTTTATTTAGGCGTGCAGGTCTGAAGTGGATCAAAAATATTTTAACACTTTTTCTATTTAAAATTTTTATTTTATCTTATAAATAGTATTTATGTTTTAATATCTAAATTTATCATTAATATACTATAATTATTGCAAAATAATATCGCGTTCATTTAATGCCAGTCTTTAGAAAGCCATAAAATGTAATATGAATAAAGAGCAGATATTAGAAACAAACTATTAAGTAAGCAAGTTTGTATTGACTAAAGAAAAGGTCGAGTGCATTCAATTTTAAATGACTTCTTGAAAACTCAGCTAGTACCTAAATATTCATATGAGAGCTTAAGACCCCAAGTTGAACTTTACCTGACTGCCAGTTAATGGTGCCTATCACATTCAAACAATGCTTTATACTAATAAACTCCATAGGAGTTCCGAAAAGAAATATTTCATTATATTTGAATTAAATAGACTACACAAGCATTAATATATTTATTAAAAAGAAAAGATTTGCACAAATAGCATTAATAATTTATATTTCTATTAAATCGTATAGACAATTACGTTTTTATTTTTATAAATTAAGATTTAGTTAGAGTCAAATATTTATAATATTATTCAAATTACAGCTAGAAGCTATATTCCAAACAGAAGGGAAAAATCTCTAGAAATTTTGAACAAATAAATATTAAAGCGTACAATTCTAGAAAAACTGTAACGAATCAGGCAAATACCAAGATATTGAAAGAAAGATTGTTGAATTGAAAGAATTGTACGTCCTATTAAATAAAATATCAACTTATAAGAATAATATTAATCCGGATCCTCTTTTATTTCAGTTAAACTTTATACTTTATGACTATTCTTTGTAATGTTGCCGGTATCTAATATATATGTATAGTATTATGATATTATACCTCACCTTAGTTTCACAACGGGCGGTACATCACGTTATTTAATAGCAATATGCTTTATTTTCCTCTAAGGCTTTTTTCCAGTCGCTGAACATAATCTGTTTGACGTCAGATAAGTATCTTTTGAGACAATATTTCTATTATGAACACTTTTTCTACAACAGCGTTGGCCATACTACTTAATTTGATAATTTCACTTGAAAAGTGATGTCTTTTTATAGCTTCTTAAATTCAAAATAATTTAATTCGCAAGGACAATTCAGAATAGATTTATGGAATTACTTCCATACCTCTCAGCAAAGCTGAGGTCTCCGATTTTCTTAAGTAAGCCATAAACATTTAAGTGCTATCCGTGTTCGCAGATAGATTAGACAAGCGGTTTAATTGAATTAATTTGGGATTTAATAGCTCTTCTGATTTTGAACTTTTATTTACAGTTAACGCAAAATAAGTTATTAATTATAAGTTTGGACATCAAAAACTACTGTAAGTAGTGGAATAAATTTACGTCTTTACAATTATAACATAATATAAAACACTCAAAAGATTTCTCTTCAAGCTAGTTAAGAAAAAGTTTAAGATGGTTTCATTGAATAACTTCGAAGTTATTCAAGCAAATTAATTCGTAACATTTATAACGAGGTAGAAAACCTGTAAGTATTACACTAACTTTATACCTATTCCATTATAAAACATTCTAGCTTAACGTCTTTAAAGCACTTAACATTTCACCTTTATACAAGATAACTTCAGTTCGAAATCAATTTCAAAACTTTTCAGCGAATACTAATTCGGAACTTTGCGAGCGAGAGCTGTAAAAGGAAATGTGTGACTTTTGGGATTGTTTTAAGCATTTATATGCAATTAGTTTATGAAGTAAACCGTTAAAATACTTGTAGTAATCATTTTTTGTCTGGTTACACAGATTTACTATAGAAAGTTTAATTTTCAACGACACACTGTATTTAACTGGAGCACCTTTTAACTGGATTTTATATTTTACAAAGGCTATTAAAACATTAAAATGAAAAAGTTAAACGCAAAATGACACTAAAGAGAGGTTTTCTCACTGACGTAATTGTAATTAAAAGACGGGCTAGTTTCCGAAACTAGATGACATTAAACACTGATGTGACGTTTCACACAATGTTACAAAATTCTAAAAAGAATAATGACTAAATATTGTTAGTAATGAAGGAAAGAGAGAGAAACCTTTCAGGGCAGCTTATGCGATTATTTTATTAGTTACATTAAAAATATTGTAACTATTGCATATTTCTGTGTTACTTTTGCAGTAATACTGCCAGGCCATGAGGAACACATAGATTTTTAGTAAATTGATAAAAGTGAAATTTAATTTCAAAAATTGTATAATCAATAAAGTACTTACACATAGTCTTTATTTACATACATATCTTTTATAAATAATTCAGATACTATTATTTGAGTAACATATATATTAAATAAATATTTTGTATAACATATGTATTTTAATGTTGTTTGAGGCATGATTTCATAATATAAGTTGGAAAGTACGTAGTCTGTATAAATAATGGACATTTTAACCGGTGTTCTTTTTTAATCGGCAACAATGTTTCTGAATATCATATATGTTTATGTAATTAAAATATTGTCTACTAAACGGATTGCAAAGCTTTGTCGAGTCAAGGCGAGAAACCTTTCAAGTTTCTCTCTCTAAATGCTCTGTTTATTTTCAGTTTTCCTTTATATTGATTATATATTTGTAAATATTGTGTTAACGTTGAAGACATTTTATGTAAAAAATCTTTTAATGCATTGAGTATATTTAAGAAAGAATTCCAAAATTACTTTCATAGTTTTGAAAACAGATGATTATCATGGTGGGTGTTAATATTGTATTAATATTATTTGAAAACTTTAAGACTAACCTTTGTGTACTTTAAGTTAAGGCGTAAGTCGATTAAATTTACTTTCAGGTAAGGTTTACAACAGTTTAGAGATTACAATTGTCCAATCAACTAGATTCAGTATTTACCTTTCTTCCCCGGCGAAGTACAGTTGCTTTTATTAGATGGAGATTTTGTTTCAGCGGCAGCCATTTTCTCTTTTTCGGACGACATGCTTACACGCAACCCGATACCACGGTTTTAGGCAGATGATATCATTACTGATTGAAAATGAATTCTTAAGCACCACCAACTGCTCCCATTATTCAAGTTTTTGTACTATCAGCAAAGTGATAAGTGAAAATTTGCTTAGCCAGTGCTCATAAGAACTTCATTATCAATAAATTTAAATTAACCAAAACAATAATATCATTTTATTAAATCCTTGTTGCTGATAATACATAGTTTTATATGAGCCTTGTATGCATTTTAAAAGCAAATAAAGATGAAATGCATTATAATGAATGTAAATGAAAGGCAAATAGAAGAGAAAGAATTGGAAATTAAACTAAATTTAAAAATTGAAATACTTATCATTTTATAGTAACTTAAATAATTTTACTACTTGAGTAATGTAATACGATTTTGTTTAAGAAAATATTTATAATAAGTAACATTGCGACAATAATATAATTAACATTATAATTTTTACCACGAAATAGTCTTTAAAAAATTATTTAGTATCAAAGACAGTAATTATTAGAAAAATCTATTTGAAAATAAATAAAGTATTTCTACGTAATTTTTTAGCAATTTTATATTATTACATATAAACGGCTTACATATAAAACTATTTGATATATAGGGAATAAGAGATATGAGTGTGGTATGTGAGGGTAAATGATGTAGATTTTAAGCTCATTATTATCGCTATTAAGTGAAACTTTATACAGGTTTATTAATAAAAACAATTTCAGATATTTGATGATTTAATAAAAGTACCACAATTTTAATATTATAGGAATAGTAGCTGTCAGAATAATGAAATACTCAAAAACACAGTTTTATAGCTACAAAACTTTGCATCAATTGAATATGCATCCTGTATACTTTGATAATAACAGCAGCTGATTCAAATTATGCGGAGATGAAAGAAACAAAATGAGCTGTATTGTCTTGAGTTATATATGTTATAACGAAATTTAATTGAAGCACATATGATAGCACGCATATGCGAAGTGTGGCAGAGTATCCACATGATTATTATGAGATTGTGTAAAAATGAAAGTGGCCATGCAATGAAAACTGAAAGTTCGAAGTCATTGAAACCTTTACGTAAGCGCAGAAACCTGCAGCCTGGGAGCGTTTGGGGAGCTTGGAGCGGGGGAGCGCGTGGAGAGTCGCGTCGCGCGTGCCGTGGGCGTTGTGGGCGCGTTCGTGCTCGCTCGTGTCGCGTAACGCGGGAAGAATCGATGCGAGCGGCGGGCGGCAGCGGAGTGCTGCACCGGGAGGCTGCGCGGCGCCCCGCACCCCGGGCCGGGCCCGCGCACGCGCACACAGCCCCCGGGACGGCGCGCCGCCCGCGAGACGCCGGGACACAGTCTACAACCCTAAACTGTACTAATAACCATTTGTCACCGTTGTAGCTGCCACTGGAGGTGGGATTGACATACACCTGACGTTTATGTAGTTCGTAATTTGGACTTAATTCAAGGAGCTCGCCAAACAGGCAATATCACTTGAACAAGGATATAACAAAAAATAAATGCGGGTATGCTAACTTAACAAATGAACACTGCACGTAGTATTCTCTGTGACCGACATTTCAATTGCCGCTCCCCACCGTGCTGATTTACGATACTACTGCTTTTATATCTGCCTTAGTAAACCGCAATATAGTTCTACTAAATCTACATAAAATTATAAAGTTAATATAATATATTTGAGTTCTGTCATTATGTTTGACCTATTTAAGGCTTGCAGTTTTCGCTCCGTCATCGAATTTACTCGCACTGTGAGGATGCGGTATTTTTTTAACATCACTGCAACCACATATAGAGAAGCACTAGTTATATAATTGGGAAAATTCAATTTTTATACATATATTATAAATAAATCATTAGAATCATTAACATAAATCATTACGTTTTCTACAACATTTGAATTAACCAAATAAATTTACAATATTACTTTACCTAATTGACATCATAAAATGAATAAAAATAAGATAAGCATACTTTATTGGTCAGGAATGTTCTGAAAATTAGCACGTAAAGGAAGATACTACAATAGAACTGTTTGTAGGGGACGTTTGAGAAAGCAATAATTCTGCTGGCAGCGACCTATCTCGTTGCCTCGTCTTGAATAATAATCTGCAGGTCTGTGATATGATTGTTAAACAGGATAACACAAGACTTTATCTTAATATAATAAAGGTTGCTTCGGCATTACCTTTAATGTTAATAATTGACAGATTCTCACTTAGTAT
>DWCF01000669.1:0-40908 GCA_018230265.1 Delias oraia | reverse complement strand
CGACTAAAGGACACTTCACTGGAGGGTGGGCAGCAGCGCCCTTCCGAGTAGAAGGCATTCCGAAGGCATTAGTTTTAAATTTTATAAAGTTAAGAAGTTATTAAGTTAAGAAGCAGGAAATAAAATAAGATTAGTATAAACGTTAGAATTTAAAGTCTAACATATAGAAATGATTTAAAAAAAACCCCAATATGAGACTGAGGAAACTGTCGCACACGTGCTCACAGAGTGCCCCAGATTCGCGAGCGAGAGCCTCGACCACGAGTTCGGAGCGGGGATGGCAGTCAGCGGGCGAAACCTGCGGGCCTTCATAAAGACAATAAACTGAAACCGGACTTCATCGATTATACAACTGGAATATTGCGTCGCGCCGCAAAGTCGAACGGCTCTAACAAGAGCAATATCTGAATATAAAATAGACATAAATTGAAATAAATTCTAATTAAAATTAGTTTAACCCTTAACTATCCCGAATGCTTTTTTCGCAAAAATGTGTCCACGAGACACTTTTGGGTTGTTAAAGAGTTGAACATGTATAAAAAGTAGTATAAATTAGTTTTAGAACTTATAATAGATAAAATATAAAATTTAGTAGGAAAAATAGTATAATAAATAGTATAATATTGTAATGGTAAATCAAAAATAAAAAAACCCCCCCAATTTGAAAAAGAACCGCGTTTGGTATATCTGTGTAAGGCAAGAGTCACTCGTATTAACGTTTATGTTATATTGTTTATCTATACCAATAAAACGAAACGTTAAATACAGATTTTGTAATTGATAATTAATATAAGTAAAAATATATGTACAAGTGCATTAGTAGCTTCATTTCAATAAAGACAGTTCATGTACAAGATGTAAGCATTTTTTAATGAGTGTTACTTCGTAATCGGACTCGAACTATCTTATTTACTTATTTTACTTGAAGCAATGTCTTCAACATTCTGTCACTTAGAGAAAAAAAACTTGAAACCTTACTTGTACCTACAGCGTTTCGCTCAATGAACAAGGATATGCGGAATTCAGGATTACCTCTCGTTTCACTAATAGCCGAGGCACTCGCGACATTCGACATAAAGTTAGCCATGCTATATTTGCACGTGACGCAGGTTGGATAATAAATAATTTGCGCTAACTTCCGCGGCGATTACACGGCCCTGGCACAGCCACCTGCGCCGTAATTCATCAGTGATACATGATAATGCAATTGTTAATGAACTAAGCTAATGAATGACCAGACCAGTACTAACAGAATATCCCTTAGCCGTTGTTCACAATGAATCGAAAGCAGCCCACCCAACAGTTTTCATATATATTACTATATATGTACATTTTTATGAAAATAGGAAGACAAACGAGCAGAAGGCTTACCTAGGATAAGCCGGCCTCCGCTCATGGACAGTCCTAGCCTCTGCAGGTCGCGGTTTGTCAGTTGGTCAGCGTATTTGTTTACTGGCCGTTTACGGATAGGTACTATCTACGAAGGTCCACCAAGTGGTTTTGCTTTGGAGATAATCCTTGTCCTATAGATGAGCCTCCTGCTCGTTTGCCTACCCATTTTCATAAAAATATGAGCAGGCTGCCTTACGCAAGGGCGGCCACAAGATCAACCTAACAACCGGCTGAATGTACAGATGTAAACGATTGACCGTAAAAAAAGCTGTAATCGAGACTCGCAAGAGTGCACGGCGGGTGCACGAGACGTTCACGTAACGCGCCTTTCGTATTCGTAACGAGTTATGAGATACTTGTGTTTTATAATTGCAATACGTTCGCGGCGACTCTTCAAGGGCGCACGACCTGATGCGGATCAGTGGGTACAGTACGTGTTTTACCCGCGGTAGAGCCATGCGAACGCATTAGTTGGGCCGGCTCGTTCTAAGTGATACCATGGGCTAACAGATACCAGCGTGAAACACTACTTGTACTGTTTCGCTGGGTGAATGATGATATTGGAAATCCGTGAAATTATACTGTAAAAGCCAGCAACGCAGCAAGGACAGTTTGTGAAGCGGTTGTCCATGGGCTACGGTGATCTCTTGCCATCAAGGATTTAGGGTTTGTTCCATTGCCCACTAATAAATTTAAAAAAAGAACAAATGAAGCTTAGCATATAGAACCTGATTCACTTTGACAACACAATTAGTGATTACATTTCAATAATACACAGTTACTCAATAAATAAAAATTCATGTAAATAAACACTCATGTAGGAATAATTTCGAAGCACACCTATGCATAAGGATGATCTCACATGCATAGTGACCTCATCGCGAAATATATTAATAACTATTACGTAAATTATATATTTACCTGCTTCATTAAAATTAATTTTAATCATAATATTTTATAAAAATTTTAATAAAATGTCAATTTACAATTTTTATAGTACAACGAAGAATGCATGTTTCCTAAATGGTAAGAGATCATCGGCGCCTATGAACAATCGCGCCACAATAAGCACTTTGGTTGTGTTGCCGACTTTTAAGGCTATAATTTTAAGCCGCTTCGATATATGTTTTCACTCAGCGAAACGCAGTACAACTGGTGTGGCACGCTGATGTGGAAATATTAACTAAAAAAAGGCTTGCACAAGCAACGACTAAACTATCACGAGAAATGGTTGTTAACGTGAAAAGTTTTAAAAAAGGGTCATTTGTTTAGCAAGATTTACTTGTATTATAATAAGAATAAAATGATTTGATTAAAAATAGCAGGGAAACCATTCTTCTCATTAAAGCGAACGTGAATCCAAATTTAGACATTCTACTTATATGCTTCGCGTCAAACCAGTTTCGCTTGAATTTGTTAATAATAAACACTCAAAATAACAAATGGCCACCTACAGCATATACTACAGATATGTAAAATAATACAGAGAATACATAAGTACCTATATCTTAAGATGTGGCCCTTGATGTGTCCATTTGAATCTAAACCCATTGGGGTTCAAATTGGGTTTTGAATTTTAATTTGCTTCTCTTATTATTAACTTTTGTACTGTTAATCTATGCAATCTGTAAGTTTCCTGTTAATTTATTTTTCTTGCGCTTGCAGTATTAATTTTTATTAAAAATTGCTTTTGTGCCATTTCGAGTCTATTGTTAATAATCCTAACGTAAACAAAGATATTGTATATAAATGGACCTTCATAACTTTCGGCAAAACGAAACACAAGAAATCGTATATAAATCATTCCAATATTTTAGGAGGTATGACACCTCAGACACCTAACACCTATAATTGCGTCTGGCCATTATAAATAAAGCAGATCAAAACAAGCACTGAAGGCAAATTCCACTTGCGTGCCAGTACAAAGGCAATTTTCTCGTATTGCATAATGCCCCAGTCCAAGGTTTGCGGTTTGAGCTTGCGTCTGATTCATCCGAGTGACGTCGCCGGTTCCCAGCAGTTTCCTTATTCTCTCAGCTTTATTTTTTAGCGAATTAATAATATATCCAATGCGTAAATTAGAAAGTACCTACCTAAAACAAGGTTGCTGAAGCTAACTTATGGCTGCGGGCCACCGTTTGGCCCGCGCAAGCAAGTCACAAAATTCCAACAAGTTGAAAAATCACAGAGTCAAGTCGTACTTAGTGAAATACTATTGCACAATTTAGGAAAGCCTTCTTTGCTCGCTTCGTGAGGGCCTTGGACGTGGGATTGTTGTTCTTCTCATAAAATCTCCATACTACGATTATTTTGAATTGTGTTTTCAAAAAATGCCATCTTGTTTCACATTTTTCATGTGAATATTTAAATGTAGTGTTTTGTAGTGTTGGCACAAACTTTCTCTTTTACATATTTGTGCTTTCGATGACGCAATAAATAGGCTCACAAAGAGTGAGTGACGATATCGGACATCCATCCAAGGGAAAGAACCATTTCTGTGCTGCCAATGCAAACCTAAGCAATTTCAGCAATAGTTTATTCGAAAAAGGGTTATTTCGATGTAAATAAAGCATGGGCAACGCGATTCAAATGATGATGCATACGTTGCCAACAGTCGACCTTGTAGCGCCACGGCGGGATACGTAAATCTGTAAACAATTGGTTCACCCAACGCAAACACTACACTTTTTGCTTGTTGGCGTAATTTGAAAATGATGACAGTCATTACATTGCACATAAGAAACTGACAATTCTATTCTTTTACGCAAACAAAACGTATATAATATAATATGTGTAATTATTGAAAATACAATTCATATGAAGATTTTTCAATAGAGCATTACTGATGCTGACGCATTATCGCCTATAAATATCTCTCTATAGCTTATACTGTATCAATCAATAGTTTTATAATTATACATCTACATAATATGATTAAAGGTATTTGGTATGATCACACACTCATCGAAGAGATCAGTTTTACGGATATAATTTAAAAGTATAAACAGAAAGTAGGAATCATTAAACATCAAAGCCTTTGACATTGAAATTCATTCCTTCGAAACGAAGAGAATGGATTCGATCCGAAAAATACAACTAGCAGCCAATAGAAAAAGACATTCGATGTTTCTTAGAATCGTCAATTAAGGTTTTAACCAATGTTTTCTTCTCACTTTCACTAATTGAATTTAAAACTGGAAATATAATAGTAAAACAAACTTTGAATCACCTACATATATTCTTGAGCACTACGTAGCGTTATATCATACAATTGCATAGCCGAGTCTTATAAATCCCTCAACACCGGTGACAAAAGCAATTTGGCAACGCTCAAGCACCGAAAAGGGATATTTTCAAGTGCAATCACATAATCACTGCACGTTAGAGTCAACAAGATCTATAGTGTTTCATAAGTGTAACCACTTACCAACATTTGACAGCTTGCAGTTGAGAACATAAATTAAATTAAAATTTGAAACATGTTTAGGTTCACTAACAATTTATTCAATCTAAACAATGATTGACAAGAAAATAATGTGTGACTTCGCTCGTTCTTAGCAAAGGCTACGAGACGAACTAAACTAAAAGGGAAGGGAGACCGTTTATCCTACATGAACCTCCTGGTCGCTTGGCTACGTTTTATAAAAAGTACTCTTTACACATATAAATTATACAAAAATACATTATGTATACATTAATATAAACACATATTTACAATATAATCTTTAATATGATCTTTAGATACGTAAAATATGGTGCACATGTTGTAGTGTGTTAATACCTCGATAGAAAAAATAACAAACCCACAATTCTTGACCTAGGAGAACAGCAAGTGCTAACAATGGCTAATCGTTTTCATGATTTAGCTTAGATCCATATCGACCAAGTCAAGTTTCAAACGAAAGAGACCGCAACCAAATCGGTCAAATACCCTAGGAGCCAGAGTTTGGTGAAGGGGCCGGCCACACAAGTGCCGGTCTCAAAAGTATGACACTCTCCTTTTGGCGTCGGCGGTTAAAGTCTGGTAAGGCGAGACGATCTCGGCTGCATCCTCATTGTCTCGTTGGGATAATTTGGACAAATGGATACTTCCGCCGCTTCATAGGAGCAGACGTCGGTGATGCGAACAATGGCCACTGATTAAAAGCCTCAACTAGAGAGCAAATGTATTCGTTACTATGTATAAAAAGCAGACTTATCCATAACATAATATCGAATACATTATAAATGCATACAGAATCGATTTAGAAACTCGTCGTAGTCGACGTAACCTCTTTCATTATTATTAGACGTTTTGGTAAGCATTGTTAATTGCATTAACATAATATGTGGATACAGCGAAGTTCGATGACTCCAAGGTTTCATTGATCGGGATTCGAGCAGCGAGGCCAGCAGAAGCCTCGCCGAGGGACACGCTAGGTGATGGCTGACGTTTGACCATGTCGGAACGCAAACGCTGCGATAATTACACGAATTTTCCTCGAACTGGTGCAAAACAAAGAGCTCATCGTGTTGCCAACGACGTTAGGTGATAACGATTAGATGGAGAGATAGCCCTCCCCCGAAGAAGATAGTGGCATACGCAAAGAATGAAACACTCACGAGCACCAAGTGTTGCGGCGGGCGCAGTTGGGCCGCGGCTGCACCGGCGCCCTCGGGCTTGGCTCGGCAGGCAGGTTGAGCTTGAAGCCGGCGATCGACTTGCGACGCTTGGCCGCGAGGGCGCGTGACGCGAGCTCCGAATCGTGCAGCCGGTCGGCGGGCGGGGCGTGCGAGCAGGTCCTCATATGCGCCTGCGTCGTGGCCACCTGAAGCAGCTTGCTGGACAGACTGCGGCGGCCGAGAGCGTCGCAGGTGGCGCACCGGGCTTCGTCCATTGGGGTCCTCGTGCGCTCGCCGCGGCCACGCTACATGCACTGAGCGGCTGCTGTTACTTCAGCCTGTTGTCATGGCGCGACGCGCGACACGCGCGCACTGCCGCCTCTCATGGAAATCGCACACTGACCGCCGTCTGCTCGCGGAATCGATATTTGGCCGAAATAGGCTTAATGCGATAAAAGAGAGGCGATAAGGGGGCGACACGCGAATGAGCGGAGCGACACGGCTTCGCGGCGCAAGCGACTGCGGCCAATTGGAGGAGCTCACCCCCTTGTAAGGCGAGCGTTCGCGGAGATATCAATCATTGTGGTGAATGATACGTGGACGCGCATCGAATGACTCTGACGTCACTCGACGATCTCTCAGATGACATACGAACTTTCTGGGTACCATCCAGCAGCTCATTATACAAGTGATTAAAGTGCACATCTATCGCTCTCTGCGGGCATTTCAAGTTAGGTGGATAACACTAATCGCGCTACCGACCTACATATTCCGTCATTATGTTATGCTTCGAAAAATTTAGAATTAACGTCCACGCCTATGTTTAAAATGCTTCGTTGTCATGATTTAAAGACGTTAAGAGGATTAAAATGTAATGTGATTAAATTAGTACAATAATCTCTTTTATTATGCCTTGAACAAAATGTCGTCTCAAGAACCATTTGCCAATACTGCAAAAAAGATTAGAAAAATCAGTATTATCGCAGCCACTCAGATTGTTTTTGATCGTAAAAACAGATTATTTAAAATACCTACACTTCCCGTCGGTAACATAGTAATTACATACAGCTGCGAATATAAACTATTTTCGAAAGCCATCGAGACGATCATTCCAGGGTAGAAACTTACCGCCTTACTTATTATTTTTTACTTATTACTATATGTCGTTTTTCTTGAGACACAATGTCTTAAACAATCTGTCACTCTCACTCTGCATTGCATTTTCTGTTAAAAAAACCAACAGAACGCATTAAGTACCCAGTACCTTCAGAGCATAATCACACGCGCCTTAATGACGGTCCTTCTATGACTACGATCGAAATCTTTTTTTAAGGGAATTTCAGTCCAAACTTGTTGAAAAATAATATAATTTTCATATTTTCTATATAATACAACATTAAATAATTGTGCAACGATAATAATTAATCTGAGCAATAAATTGACAGCCGTCTTCGGCGTGTCCTTATAAAAATTAATCGCTTAAGTAAGAGACGCGGATAGCGAATTTCTTATCAAGCGGTGAGTCAAGCTTGCGCAAATTTCATATAATATTTCGTTTTATAATGGTTTGTGAGGTTCCAGTTGTGTATAATTTACTTACGAAACATAGATCACAATCTGCGAGGGAGCCGTAAAAATTTAGACATAAACATTTTAAACAATAATTAATAACTCATTTACACATCAGCAATTTCATGCAGAGCCCACAAGGTCCGAACCTAGGTAGACTAGCTTCAACGCCTTTTACACGTGTGCGAGTGCATTAGTCTGCCTTTGCTCTGTCTTAAAACGTCGACAAACTCTTTCAAGCTCACTCAAGCGACATCGTATACCCCATTTACACGCTTATCCTGGTTTGAAGCATATGGAATTTAATGTGAATATAAAAACGTGTAGGGGTGATAATTTTTGTCTTAACAATCATTTGTTACATACAATTGCCAAATTTTTATGCATTTAGCTCAAGCAGAGTTATTAATCTTTGAAAACAATTGAAACTTTAATTTGTAATTTTAATTATTTTGAAATGTTAGGGTTATTTTTGCTGTACAAACTGTCTATTATAAGAATTATAATTGAGTATAAAAAAGTTATATATTTTTGTGGTTTTGGAACCAGTTTTCATAATAGTAGTAAGATAGGAGGCCTCTAGAAGTAATGTAAGTAGTTAAACGCATAGAAAACAAATCCTCATGACAGCAGACAGTGTACCTACGTTCCTTTTGTACATTAGTCTGTTCACAAATTACGTCCGCGTTCGTAAAGCACGCGCCAATAGAATATACATCGCAGGAATTGTTGTGTAATACTGTACTCTCGCGCCGCTAACAAACTATAAAACACAATATCAACAATTTATTCGAGACACATTTATACGCGCTCGAAGGTCGTCACTTTTGCAAGAACCCCACACACGTTCGTTTCTGTATCGAATATTTTCACCTCAAGCGAACTCGGCTGTGATCACTGACCTGTCCAAAACGATAGTCATGTGCCTGTGCAGATTGGCTTTGAGGTCTCGGCGCGTGTACGGGGAGTGCGGAGGCTGCGGCGCGGAGGGCGACGGCGTCCCCGGGGGAGCCCGCTTCCCAATCACCAGCCGCAGCTCGGCCATCAGCGTTTGCACCATGCGGAACACGACCTCTCACGGCTCCGTCACGTAAGTTTATGTCTTCGCGCGAGCCTCAATCACGCGGTCTGCCAAGAGCCATTGGCGCGCCCGCTGCCTCGCCACGTGACGAGCACAGTCGCTTCTCGGTCGGCGCTTACCTCGCGGCTTTTTATAAGCGCGAACTGCTCTTGCGATAATTATTCCCCGAATTAAATTTTGCCCCGAGTGTCGATGGGGTGGCGTTGCTACTTGACTCGACGGTCGGCATGGTGAAGGGTGAAAGACCGCGCGCGCGTGCCTCTAATACGTTAATTAGTCATAAACAATGGGAATGTAGGTCGGCTGCTTCGGAACAAAGGCAGCGCGCGAGGAAATGAGGTCATGCGAGTGCTGTTGGGTTCACGAATTGAAACGCCGAACGGCCACTCTTCCGACGGCGAACGGGTCGCAGCGAGTCGAAACCCTACAGCGCAGTTTTTGGGATTGGTTGCTAAGCAACAGTTATTAACAGTTTATTATTTTGTTATATACAGTAGAGGCGTTCTACAGCGCGGAGAAGTGGTTCAAACTCCCAGTTGTGTCCAACTTTGTGTCGAACAAATAAACATGTATGATTAATATAAATGAATCTAACGCACGTAACTTTGTTCTAAATAAATGTATTGTATTTCATATTCAGCTGGTAATTCAATTAGCGATACAAATGACAACATGTCCGACCAAAGTATACCCACAGACGCGAGAGAGTGTATCATTGAAAGCGCCTCGCGTTTAAAATAATCGACTTTGAACATGAATTATTGGAGCGGTTCAGGGAGAGGTAGAAATAGAAACAGCTGACGCTGCCGAGGCCGGAAGTGCGGACGGCCGAGCGTGCGACCGGGTCTGCTTCAACTTCGACTCGCCCAAATAATTACACACGTTTCATTTCTCGACGCGGGACATCGAAACTGTCACTGCACGTCAACATATCATATCATTGAAAGCTAAAGAGTTAGTTTAAACGCGGGAATGTCATCGTTTGGTCGCTCGTTTGATTTAAGTCATTTTGCTCAATACCGAAGCATGTTGATATGAAATGGTTGAATTTTCAAGATATTATAATGCAATAAAATAAAATAAAATTCTTAAACACTCTGAATTAAAAATTGCACCATCATCGCGACTCACAAGTTGAGACGCATCTGTATAGGAAATCATGACTGAGACAAAATCTCGCGTACCGCTGAATTGATTGACCAGCCCGTTCTAGGGTTTCCATCGAAACTTTCACCAATATCGAAGCATGCCAAGATTAGATCAGTGGCGCTGAGGCATAATCGACAGGCGTCGGGGCTAATGCTTCCGATGCGGGCACAATGCACGGAGGAAGTCTCAGCCGTTTCCTGGTTCGAATAGAAACGACCACCGCACGTGACGAATCGCCGACACTTGGAGCGACATTGTGACAGCACGTGAAACTTCAACTATTCCCATACACCCCTCGTTAGCAGACAAAACTGATTGGTCTGTCACGCCGTGAAAAATTGCAAGCTGAATTAAAGCAGCTGTTAACAATGGCACCGTCGCCCGTGACCCATATTCTCGTGCCAGTTAAGTAGGACAGCGGAGTCGCACAGAACCGTTGACGTATATTAAGTAGCACCCTTATTTGATTTGCACACACGCACCAAACATCACCTGCGACAATCCCGACCCAAAATCCAATGAGTTAAAACTCTACGCGACGACACACTTACAGGTGGCTTTTCAGATGGTCCTCCAGGTTGGTTAGCACTTAGAAGCAGTGCGTAGTTTCCGTACGTTACCAACAACTCGATACACTAAAAACAGTCACTCGCCGTTAAGCGAACGTACGGCGCGGGACAGCGCGGTGTGCGGACTGAGTGCGCGCGTCCCTCTTCCCGTGGCGTGTCGTGACGAGGGTTGCGAAGGGTGGCGCGCCGCGGCCAGAGCCTACGCGCGTCAATCAATATGCGGGATGAAATGACGGGCTAATCGCCGAGCGGTTACTACGCGTTGCACCTGTCAGCGTCCCAATGGGACCGCCCGCTGTGCAAAGCAAGTGGCGTCTCAAGCCCGAAACAAGCGGCTTGCTATTACTTGCCGCGACCTAGACAAACCTAAATAAGACAACTTCTACTTTCAAACACCTAATGGTAAGTCTCCTATAGTCGGTAAGAGAACGCCGCCGCTCATCACCAACCGCACCACATTCCGCGCATTGGTTGTGTTGCCGGCTTTTCACGCCACATAAGCGGCATTTTAAGGGCCTCCGATATCATCTCACTCACTCAGCGAAACACAGTAGAAGCACAATTTCAAGTACAATTTAACACTCTTAACTACTTTTGAATGTAAGGCAAGTCTTCTATATTTGTCTCTACCGAATTATTACTATCTCTTCTGATTTCTAAGCCATGATGTAAGTCAAGACATGTCATGACTTAGTTGTTATTATGAAATGATTATAATTACAAAACAAGAGAATCACCGACGCTTGAATTCACTGGATACGTCCAATAGTCAATTCGCACTTGAAATTGATGCTCGCGAGCTGTTTGTCTGCTCGAGTGCAACCGAATGGCGCCGAAGCCGAATTACAGTTACCCAATGTGTACTAGTTGCATTGAACTTTGGCTAATTGCTTTCGGTTCCGATTAACTTCGGCAGTGAAGCGACAAAACGTTGTGTTAAGTGGCCGTATGTGTGGTATGTCTCTATTTGTGGCATCATTCATCTAAAAAACTGGTTCCGAGAATATTTTTTTTAAACATCTTATTTTAAAAAAAAACAAGAATACACCAACTTAACGTATATAAAATAAGCAGTAAATATATTGTAAGAACAGAGAGATATTTGATAGTTGCAAAAAACAACAAAAGCTCCAAGTGTCCGCATATGAGGACAGGTTTACGTGTTTGCAAAGCCGTGTGAGCAAAAAATATCACTCAACTCATATTCGGTCTTCGGAAATTCGAGATTTGGCTTCAGCGGGACGTTGTCCACTTCACCCAGTCACACTATGAACAAGCAATACGTTTCTGTATCTATTCGACACGATCGCTCAAATACGTACATTAGAATAAAAAATTTAATCCTACAATAAGCTTATAAACGAAGGCCATTATTGAACTTTTCATTACTTGAACAATACTTACGCTTGGTAATGATTTGCCTCAATACATAATGTATTTTATTTTTTGGACATGAACAGATAAAACGTTAACCAAAACCAGGTCGTTTGGGTCAATTCGGGCGGGTTCTTGAAAAGTCTGTAAACTTAGACTAAGTAGCGTTCAAGAACGATCATATATTTTGGTACTCTGTGAATATACAATTAATTTGGTTTGGTATTAAAATGTAGGCAAGTTAGCCGTTGTTTCGGTTAGTAAACGTTCAACGTACCAACACAAGACATAGGTTATCGCAGCTCTTGCCATAGTCCAAACGAATTCAGGCCGATAGGGAACGAACCGCTACCAAACGACGTGACATAACAACGCGGCGTTACGCAACGCCGTTACGTGCGGCGTAATGACACGCACTCTCTCGCATCAAAACGCATCGTTGCGAGAGCCGAGCGCCGGCCGTGCCATGTGCCTTATTATATAGCGGACGCCGAGCAGGCGCGCGGTATCGCCTTGCAGACATCCGCGCTTTACCTATTTTGTGTTGTTAGCGCCGATGAAGAGATAAGACTCAGTGGGCCTCAGGTATCCCAACTCACTCAGAAAAACGTTTCACATTGATATTCGAGTAGGGACATATATAAGAACTAAATTATGTTTATTTGTTACTATAATAAGAGAAGAGAAATAAAAATAAATAAATAGAGGCACGCAGTTGACGAAAGAAAAAACTAAATAGCGATTAGTCGATACTGCAATACTTTCGCTGGATTGAGCGGGAGTTTAAACACAATTTTACTTAAACAACTACACACATTGAAGCCAGAAATAAACTCTGGGATATGATGATAAATGATATCCTATTGCCATAATCACACTGCAGATAAAATAAAATTAAAAACACACCAAAATCGTTCTATTTAGAAACGATAAAACCATAAATAGAAACACAGAAAGGCGATAATAAAAATTCTTTCCGACGACAAAATCTTTGTTCCTTGAGTGATTTATGTCGGCCGCTCTATAGAGATCATTTCTTTAAGGGAGAATATATAATGATTTCAAATACAGTCTGTGATAATAGTATATAATACAATGTGTCTCGTTCATAGAGCATTGATTATTCACAATTATGTTTTTCCGAAGCGAAAAGCCGGATGCATTAACAATTATGAAACGCGCCGACTATGAAGACTTGAAATGGAGTGTGAAATTATTTTATAGACTCGACGAAACACATTAATACGTAGGCTAGAGCTGTGTTCATTTTAATCAATTAATTTATCTACTAATTCATTGGGTCGTAGGGACTATCGAGCCATTGTTCTTATAGAATATATTTCATTTATAATATAAAAAATAATCGCTGAATATATTGTTAAGCACGAATCTCGAGAAAAGCACAACAGGAGTGACAGTTAGTGAAGAGGTTCTAAGTCAAATCACATGTTTAGGAATAGGGATTGTTAATGCCAAACATTTAGCTTTTGTATGATGTAGCATAATTTATAAACCCTACACTTTCACCTTTCTACCACCACATCCTATTTTAATTGCGATATTTTATCAATTTATATGATGACAGGACAACGTTTGTTGACACTTCTCGCAGAGACTACAAAAAGAACGGGAGCGGAATATAATTACAAGAAGGGCGTTAGTTATTAATCCGGTTTTATTTTTTTTATGACATATTACTTGCTCGGCAAAAATGAACAAATAAACGCAATTTACTAAAAGTTTTGTTCAATACAAATTTGATATATGTATTTTCTTTTTCTGAAGAAAGATGTAAAATAAATATTGTGATTTATTTATCTATTTTTCCCTTCATGTAGACGCTCAAGCAAACACAGTAATATTAAAAATAAATCACTTTCGAAATCAGGCTATTAAGGGTTAAAGAAAGCCACACTGACGCCTAGCAATTACTGTCAGAACCGCGAGTTAATTACAAGGGGTCGCCGTGTACCCACTCGCAGACGACGAGACAGAAATGCGTCGACGAGATAACTGAGAAACAGCGTCGTAATCGGGTGTACCTCGCTCGTTGGGTACACTGAGCGTTGCGGACCACAGAGCCGATGGGCCTCCGGTGTTGCCGGCCTTTCACGCTGCATAAGCGGCACTTTTAAAGGCGTCCGATATCCTCACTCATTCTGCGAAACACAGTACAAGTACCGTTTCGCGTTGAGTATGATATGAGTGAGTATTAACATTGATATAACTACCTATACGCTTTGATAAAATCACTGCATACGACCGATGTTATTATTATGCATCTTATGTAACGCTTTCGTGTCCTTTTTTATGATACAGCTGGCAACTGAGCAGGCGGGTCACCTCTATAGTATGAGATCACCGCGCCACAAACTGAGTTTTGATTGTGTTACCCGGTAAAACTTCAAGAGCCTCCTATATTCTTACTACTAAGCAAAACACACACAGAGCCCCAAGTACTGTTTCATGCTGGTGTTCTATGAGTCCGTGGTATCACATCGAATGAGCCGGCCCATTTAGTTTTTTTATGGTAAGCGGACAACGGAGCAGGTGAGTCTCCTATGAGATAAGAGAACACCGCCGCTAATGAACAACCGCGTCACAGTCGGCGCATCAGTTGTGTTGCCGGATTTTTACGCCATTTAAGCAGAATTTTTAGAGGGCCTAACATATCGTTAGTCACTCAGCGAAACACGGTTTTAAGTTTATCTACGCGGAGACGCTGTGAGAAATCAGAAGATTAGTGGGAAATGAATCGTGCCAAACGATACAGAGGAATCAGCGCTGGTCCGAGGCGACCGCAAGGCAGGGAGCGGGCGCCACCAGCTTTCGCTTTCATTGTTGTGAAAGCGATGATTGCCAGCCATTGCTGCGAACCAGCGTCCTAAACTCTTCTGTTGAGAGATTAATGCGCGTAATTCCCATACACGGCCGACGCACGAAAGGGCGCGAGATTTTCAGTGCGATTGCATTATCTTTGTACTTAACAACACCCGGGTGTGAATTCCTTAGCCGTAAGTTTGCTGCATGGGCGCGGCGGGTGAGTTTTTCATAGGAACAATCAAGAGAATGTGGGCATAATTAACAGTCGCACAGCAGCGTGGCGGACATGCGAGGCGATAGTGAGGCGACCTGTATTGATTGCACGCGCACAAAGAACGCACCGCTGCCAAGTCGGTCAATGCAAGCGATGAGCGGCCATCCTCTCGGCGCGACTTGACGGCCCAGCGCAGCGCCAAGACAATGGCGGACTTTCTAAACGAACACTTTCTCCCTAAGTTCGGCACGCGGATAATCACACTGCCCTTTATTGACCACAAATTATCCGCAGATTAGAAACGTTATCACGCGATGCATTCGGCTTCCTCTTTCAGCTTATTAACTCCGACATGAACAGAAAGTTCACGAAGCCATTACACGGGTATCATATTTATAATTGAACACTAGCGTTCGCTGCGTTACCTTCTCAGCCTATACACACCTACTTTATTCATAAATTACAATGGAAAACAAGATATTAGATCTACTAGTGGATACGGGATAGGTGCAATTACAATCTCTGGACTCGTTAAATACCGAAAAACCAATATACTAACTAAAACCCTGCATTTTTATAGTTAGATAATTATTGTTTTACCCTGTCGGTAACTATCCAGTATCGTAAAGCTTGAATTACGTAACGGCATTAATGTTCAATCGTTTATATGGGCGTATAGAAAAATCTTATTGTCAGACTTTTCAGGCATTTTATTAAATTCTTTTATACGTAAACCTCCTGGTACTTCGATAATACTATCTAAAAAACAATTAACGAAATCTTTGTTCTTGAAGTTTGTCCACTTAGCAATATATTTAACGTATCATAATTACATTATACATAGACTATTCTTACGGAAATAAAACAAAATCTTTTTCCTTTCAATAAACTCAGGTATGCCTTCAATAGACACCAATGTGTTTCTAAATAATCTTCTAGGTGTGGACGGGCGCTAGAGAAAAACGTAAGGCCCCACAAGTTAAGGTGAACAATCATGGGTGTGGAGTTTACTTAACATTCAGAACTCAAGGCTCTCGACATATCAGCGACGGCGTTATCTACACGCAACGTGAAAAATATTATTGTGTAGCGTATTTCAGTCATCCAACCTTCAAACACTAAATATATGTTTTCTAATGAAATCAAGAGACAACCGAGTACGAGATTCAATTAGGTCTGGCGGTTCTCCGCCCAAGGACATCCTCAGCCACTGCTGGGCCGTTGTTGCGCGACCGGCTGTTAAGCAATAAATACGATCTTTTTTGAAGGTCCTCAAATCGTATTTGATTGGAAAAACTTCTGTTGATTTCACAGAGTAGGTATCAAGTGGTGCGCGGCACAGAACGCCTTAAGAAAGAGCTCACGACTACATTAATACACCATGACCCAATTTCAAAATTTAAATAAAAAATTAGCATGCAATGAACGCAAAGAAAATAACGTTAAAGTTAACGTGTTGAATGGACGCTAATTGTGTGATGCCTAATTAATTATAGCCGTTGGCCGAGCGATTCAAGGTCGATTCTAAGTAAACACATCATTCTAACTTCAGCAGCCATGCACACAAATAACACCCAAAACAATGTAACACCTTCGATGGATCTCTCTTTACGAAATCGACTCCTCAAAGAGGCGCAATGGAGCCTTTCCTAACCGCGGGCGGGCTTTGTTAGTAGCCGAATGAATAAGAGCATTCGTAAATCATACGATAGCCTTGCGTTATTACCTGTTAAAAGTTCAGCTAAATATACCAGTTGTTTCACCTTGAATCGCACGGTTGTACGGCCGCGCGCCGCGCCGCCCGCCCGTTCGCGGTTCTTGTGAATGAGAATTTCGCGATTGCAAACAAAGAGCGCTCTCCTTACATCCGCACTGCGAATTACTTCAAAGTCAAATCTAGCGTGCCTGATGTTCTCTTAAAATAGGTTGTAGCCTTTGTTTGCCTTTCGTCCGAAATAGTTTTTAGCATCGAATTAACACACCTCGGCGAGATTGGATCGTACATAGGGGTATATAGGCTAGTGGGCGAGAGAAATTAGACTTGGTAGGCAAAAGTTGCGGTTTGTTCATACTTTTTTCGCATGAAGAGAAGTGAGAAAAGAGGCAAATTACTTTATCATGAATGATATGATGAATGGATAACGGAATGAATTTACAGAATTCGTTATTCCTAAGCCAAAAAACAGGGCTTGATGAGACTATACAAGAGACAATAATTTGGGGTTTACATTATAAGATACGTGTTTAGAGCTGTTTAGCGAGTGAAATCAGTGAGTTTGGCCTTTGTCTATTCTTAGCAAGTCAATGATTTAATATTAAGATCAGGGTTGATTAAGACCGTTGGTACAACGCAAGGCCTCCGTTCAACATTCGATCAGACATTGCCTAATAGATAGATACTCATTGTCAATCACTAACCAAAAACCGCATACCGATTGTACCGCGAACAGAACGACAATTAAACATTCCATGTGACAAATTGAAACGAAACTGGCTTCGAGCAACGGCACACCGCAAGGGTGGGAGAAAAGGACAAGGCGTGGACTCACCCGATGAAATTTTTGATGAAGCAGTAGACGGCAAAGAGGGTCGCATCGTTGAGGCCTAGCTCCGGCTTGATGCTGGGCAGGGCTACGGGCGGCGAGGCGGGCTCCGGCAGCGGGCCGCGCACGTCCGGCGTGGCCGCGCTCATGGCGCTCCGCGGCCGCGGGCCTGCCGAGTGCGGGGCGATCGTGCCTGCTCAGCAGCCCTGGCGCATAACCACCGGCCGGCACCAGCGGCGCCCGGCGGCAAACCGCGTCTCCGCACGCTGCCCGAGCGACAGCCGAGCGGAGCGCCGGCCGCGACGCTATCGATCGCTTCCGCGCGCCTGCGCACTGGGCGACGCTCGCTCGCGCGTTACACGTCCAGCATTAGGAACGCGAGGTAGACGACGAGAAAGAACCACGGGCAAAACAGGTACATGCAGAGGGACATCGTCGGTCTTTCAGCGGCAGAAGTCTTTCGGGAGATTCGTGGGCTCGCGTGGGCTCCTGTGCGGCGCGTGCGTCTGGCGGCGCGGCGGCACTCTGACTGGACGTGCCCGTAGCGTGCTCGCACTCCGCCCGATAGCCGCTCACCGCACGCTATCTATACGTTCCGCTCTTACGCACCGTCACCACCATGCTTCGCACGGCGAAGACGCGGCGGTCGCCAAGCCGCACAAACATTTTATTCCGATGCATAAAGGCATAAGAGCTCAAAAAATAACTACGCTTGT
Organism: Delias oraia; assembly: GCA_018230265.1. Classification (NCBI taxonomy): domain Eukaryota; kingdom Metazoa; phylum Arthropoda; class Insecta; order Lepidoptera; family Pieridae; genus Delias; species Delias oraia. The sequence continues at coordinate 22,876 of DWCF01000669.1, read as the reverse complement.
GCAATGAAAACGCATGGCGTGCTTTTCATTTTCGACAGAAACGCGAGATATTGAAATTTCGTACTAACTCAACGGCAGTATCAACAAGTGTGGCCAACACAAGTCAATTATAGCGGCCGTAAAAAAACTTTTCTGTGTGGAATCGAATCTGGAGCACGTACAGAGCCTGCTCGGCTTTATCGCCGACGGTCACGATTGTCCTGATAACGACGTCACTGACCAATGTTGTAAAATTGATTGCATACATTACGATTATCTTTATTGGAGACGATGCGATAATTACAATACAATGAGAGGAGGACTATAAATAAGCATGATCGCAACACACAAGAAAGAAACATGAAACCCCTAAATAGTGGAGCCAGGGTCAATGGCCCCGCGCGAACTAGGCCCGGCCATGTAACGAGTGATCATTAAAACATTACTATTCATCGCGGCGTAATCATTCAAATTGCTTTTTGCCGAACAGATGATTAATACTAGACACACATTAGGAATTTGATTGTAAGAAAAAATTAAAACAACGTTGCTTACTCTCAATAATCAATTTTAGGACGATCGTTTTCACATCTCGCAGTGGCCAGAATAAAGAATCGACTATCAATTACAATTCACATATGATATTACACACAAACGAATTAAATACATAATGTATCCATACCTTCATTCTAAATTGGACAAATTATATAATGGCTGCTTTGATTACAAATTTTTGTAATACGAAACCAAAAGACCAATGTCAGCTTTACGTTAAACAAACTTTTTTAATTTTTTAATATTCCCAAACATAAAAAGATATATCTTATAAGCTCAATATCGGTTTTTGTTGTTATTTATGTATATATTATCATACTGACACCCATTACTAACAGAGGCCAAAAATAAGCTTACTACGTATTACGATGCCTCACACTATGTTGAATGTTCTCTTTTCTTAATCGTTCATTATTCGCCAACACATTTTTACGAAATTCGAACTTTTAATTGCCTCAAATGTCATTAGCAATCAACTGTGTTCCCATTTCGCGAGACCATAAAAATATTTCTCAACAACCACGAGCAAACTCTGGATCGACGAGTTACATAAGCCGATAAATATCAAATCAAATCTACAGGTAAAATAGTTAATACAGTTAAAGGAGTCATAAGATATATGCCTCATACCAGGCACAGTAAGATCCTGTGTGAAAATAAACTTAAATTTGTTTCTTTATGTATGGACAATCATTTATCTCTTTACTTACACAACTTGAACTATATTTAATTAAACATATTTTTTTTATTATTATTTATTTCCGTTGCATTCTGAGATGTCAGTGACAACGCTAAGCGCGACAATGTAAACATACTAGTTTTTTATATTTGTAAAGAAAATTATATTTTTCTTTAATGTGGCTGCCATACGCAGATGAATGTGGGTATGGTAGTCTATGGTGTAAAATTATTGTAAATGTTGTGATTTGGTAACGATATTGTAATTGAAAACATTAAATGTCGTTTCTTTTATTGCAAAGAAACTCAGTTAAGTTTTATTGACTGTTGTTCCAAATCACTACAAGCAAAATCTATCTTTTATATATTTATAAATAAATCTAATACTTTATTCAATATGTTATATTAGATAGGTAGGTATCCTCGTAGTTTTAAATGCAAATTCTATGTTGTATATTTGGAATGACGTATGAAAAAGAGGCAGAGATTCAATGTCAGTCTCGCCGTTTGACTTCTGCGAGAGCTTATAAATTCTGGAATATCTTAGGTAAATAAGTGAAAGAAACAGCTCTAAATGTTGTTATCTTTTAGAGCAACGGAATTTTATTACAACTAGTCATGATCATCATTAGTGAAGAAAACATAGATTATATTGTATTATATATATATATATTGAATATGTTTAACAAGTCTACCATGAAGCGAGAGGTATCAGGTTCGAATTCAGGTTCGGACAAATATAAATTACAATTTAATTTATAATTTATTCGGTCTATTGATGTCAACAGTGGCATGTTTTAAAATTGTCGCACTCGTGGGAGAACCAATGTGAAGCAAATGCGGACGCACTAATTGGGCCGGCTGGTCTGAAGTGATACCACAGGCTCATAGAATACTCAGCGTAGAAAGGTAGTTGTAACTACTTGAAACGATGCTTCTACTATTTCGCTGAAAGCCCTTAAAAATGCTTAATTGGCGTAAAAATCTGACAACACCACGAATGCGCGGAGTGTGGCTCGGTTGGTGATGGCCGGCGGTGTTCTCTTACCATTTAGGAGACCGTTGTCCGCTATGAAATACATATAAAAACATACGCGTATGTCCGATGACAATTCACAGAGCGCTATTGTAAATAAAGACAACATAACCCCGGGCGATAGCGCACTCGATTACAGGGAATCGCGTGCGCCTTACTCACACGCATTCGAGAAAGGAAAAATTTAAATTCTCCGCAGAGAGGAAAATCCTCTTGGCAGTTCGAGGGTAAACAACGACGAAGAAAATTATTTGGAACAGCTGTTTTGATAAGCTCAATTGAGGATACATACCGAGTGTAAAATATGTATCATAAATGTCACAATTTTTTGGGTCACACGTTTGCTTTATGCGCGTGGAAATTTAATTTTAATTGTTTCTCGAAATGTTCTCAAACGGGAACAGAACTCGCTCCCCTTTTGTTTCTGTAAACAATGGCCTCGGAGCGCGTTGCGCAAGGATTAAAGCTGAATTTATACAGATTATATTGAGATTTTGACATGTACGATATAATTAAAAATATATCAAAAAAAGGATCAATTCGCAAAATAGATACTATTTTATTAATATACCTTTTCAAAAAATTACTAAAATTTTTTGACACCTAATTCGCTAAAATCGGTCAACGGATGCCGCCATTAGAGTGAAACAAAGCAATACACAATAAATTTATAACTTTATTTGAGATTTTATTAAAGATTCCTAGTAACAGGAAGTCATCATAAGTTTCATCTCGATTCTGTAATTTTTCAAACAAACAAACGAATCTTTCCAAAAGATTTCAATTTAAACTTATAAAGAGATCTATTTTCAGGGAACAAGAAACATTTCCATCCGTATCACCTCGATGTTTGTTGTTTCACAACTAAGTGTTTTAAAGGCATTTGGTGCCACGCATCACCACTCTATGGAGAGCTGCGTGCAGAGATATATCCAAACCAATATGATTTAGTGACCTTCCATAAGAGAGCGCATCCCTGTAAAGGGCGGCAACGCTGGGTGCCAGGGGAGCCGGGATGCTCCATATTCTGCTCGTTGCATCCTTGTGTTCAAAAAACAGTCGTTCTATGATAAAAACATTGTTATACAGCCAGAAGCCGAGACCCTCAGCATGCGGCGGCGCGGCGCGCGGCGGAGCCATAATAATAATTGTAAACACAAATCGTGAATTTATCACGACACGGTATTAAATAATTACCACAGAAATTACCTACCTATCTGCAATAGCAGATTTTATTTATTGAGGAAGAAATTGTGTTTGCACAAAAGTCATTTATTATGACAAAATAATGTTCCTGCAGCCATTGCAGCTCGAATGAATTATATGTTATTCAATAAAATATGATAAAACAATGCGAAAACAGTTAATGTATATCTAAGTAATTTATTGCATTTAATAGAAATTAAAATAAAATTTCAAATCGCCCTGATGGAATTCAAACATTATCTTGTATGAGCCTGTCTATTTTGTCAGGGGATAAAGAAGCCATTGCAGAATGAATAATAAACAAAAGTCCTTTACACGATACATTTACACACTTGCCAAGTTACCAGCCACAAGCACAAACTCGTAAATGTGGTGTAGATACCTACATCGTGGCTTGGATCAGCTTGTCGCAGATTCGGACATGTGCCTATTTTGAAAATCCTATCAAATGCAGTTCATGTTATGTCCGGATCACACAAACTAACGCAAACGTGGCTTTTGTAACAAGTCTGTGCGATACTGCTCAGACTCGCAAGCTTGTAAGCTATCGGATATCGTGTTACCGGCGTTCACTCTTCAATCAAGTTCACCGACGCACTTTCCACCTCGAATTGTCACGCATGCAAACAAACAATATACAAGCATAATATATATCCTATCAGTAACAGCACTTATCGTTAACCTAGAAAGACATTGTGAACCGTGAATGGAGGGATCGAGGCGGGCCACAATGGTGGTCGTGCGGAGTCGACCCACACACACAACTTGCACGTGTGATCGTGCATTTCTCGTTCGTGAGTCGAGAGAATTGCAAAGTCGCATTGGCAATCTCGGCAGCGGCGTCTCTTTATCGTAAATCCGTTGTAACGTGATCCGTGAACGGACTTTAGTCATTTAAGCCATCTAAGGTAGCCATCCTTAAAATGTTATGTCGCAGAGCCTTGGAGCTCCGCGTTGTCCTTTTGGGCGCTCCACGAGAGTTCACGACAAAATTCTTATTATAATCGATACACATCGAATAGATAACCTGTTTTATATTTTTTGAAGACCAGTAACAAACGTTTCATTGTAGTCAAAACATTTGACAACACATGTTATTCAGTTTGCCAAGATAGCCCAATACAATAAACACCACACATATTGCGCCTTGCGACGGCCACCATCTCACACGCTTATTCAGAAGCTGATACTTTGACGGCTGAGGTGCTCCTCGTTGCAAACACGCCCCGACTGCTGCACTTACGCAAGTCCAACTGCGCACGCGCCGATCTATGGCGCAAGCCTCGATCATTACGTCGTGTGCAACGCTGCCGCTCCCGTCGGCAGCGCACTTACCATTAGACAATTTTTATTAGGGCTATTAATACCAGAGAAGTTTAATATAATGTCATGTATATTATATATTGCAAATATATTACAGATATATTATATACAAAAATATAGATTGAGCTCAAGAATTGTTCAAAATACCCTTTGGCTAGTCTATACAAGACTTGTTCGGCGAAGACATGAACTGTACTTACTACATTAAGTTACTTATAAATAACTTATTTAATCCAACTTTGTTTTATACGTCTAAAGAAAGTTTATTTCTTTAATTGTACAGCTTTTTGGCCAGTACGGATCTGTTGTTAAAATTAATGATAAAATATTATTGAAGGGATTGTTAATTTAAATAATTGACTTTGAATGTCGTTTTTCTCTTTTAGGTGAGAATGGAATAGTTGTGTTTTAAATAATATGTAGATAAATATCATACTAAAATAAAATTTCTTTTTTTAGAGCAACACATGGTATACTTTTATTAAATTACAATCCGTTAGAAAATTAGACTAGACTTACTGTCTTATAAAAACAACATTTAAAGTCCGTATTAGCCATGACGTCTGTCAAATTAATAGGCAGCTTATTAACACTAACTACAAACATGGAGGGTTAATGTTTTTCTGTCATGGCGGCCCTTTGGACTTTTTTATACATATAAACTGTGGCAAACGAGCAAGAGGCTCACTTAGGGCAAGCGGTCTTCCGCCAGTGGACATGGACACCCCTAGCCCCTACGGAGCAGCGATTGCGTTACCGGCCTTTAAGGAATATGTAAGTTCTTTTCCTGAAGCTCCCCAAGTCGTCAGGGTGAGGATTGCTTAGGGTTCGTAATAACAACCAGTAGGTAGCGATCCGAATTGTAAAATATAAGAGATCAATATCTTTATCGACATAGTTTTGTTCTCTAATGTAACGAGCAGACTTTACATTCCCATCTCTTTGTGATCTCATTCAGCCAACCCCCCATTTGTTTAAGAAATGTGCTTTAGTCGGTGCTTTAAGAAATGAATGAATTTCTCACGTTTGCTTATCGTAACCAAGACGAGTCAGAGTTCTCAGTAGCTCGTAATACCATATGCCCGGGTTTCGTAGAAGAATTCCTAGTGTTAAAAAATAATAATAATTTGTATATCGTACTCGCAATAAGAGCCGACTGAGTACTATTTTACGCTGGTAATCTGTGAGCATTCATGATCATTACAGACGAGCCAGCCATTAGTGCATTGGCATGACTCTCCTACGCGTACAGATTTATTATTTAGACAAAAAACTGTTTTAGTATGACTCTTTTCAGCGTGTCTTCGTAAATAAGGTTATATTATTACGATAGCTAATATTATTAGTAAGGTATTAGTATTATAAATAAGGTAAACAATTAAAATTATATGGTGTAGGGTTAACCGATTAATATTGAATAAATACTCGGTTTTGATGATACGAAAAACGACAGTTCACGTTCCCTTGACTCATGTTATTGTTAGTATTGTGACGCGATAGCGCATTGGCGCTTGACTTGCTCGCGCCAACATCCTCCGGCAGGGCAGGACAAGATACCTATAGCTTAAGACCTACATTCGCTCCGCTTGGCCCGCGAGGACATTGCCAGCCTTTAAGAGAAAGCAGCTGCTTCTACAGAGAGATAATGCGCGGCAGAAAATCCTAAAAATGCTAAATGACATGAAAACAAAAATCAAACTGGCGCGGACGAAATTTTGTAGTCTGCCTCAATGTTAAATCAAGACGGGCTAAAATGCAAACAGCACAGACATGTCCCATAACAAACGTTCACGATTCCCAAGACTTGACGATATTAGACCAAAACCGATCTGTCAGTACTCATGAATACTTAAACCGACATACAGACATGCCAAAAAACACTAAACACATGGACCCCCGCAGAATCTGGGAAAATGCTAGTCATCGCCGAGACGTTTCAGTCACGGCACCCGTCGCGTCGCGTCGGCTTAACTCGACATCCTTCAGCGACGTTGTATTTCAGTTTCGCTTCACGATTAATCAAAAGGCGGCGGCCGCCTGACCGCGCTTAGCGGCTCCATTTGTTTCTCACCGAGACAGATATTAACCTCCGCTATATTCAGAATGATTAACTATGTTTCGCGGCTGTTCTAGCGGCGGGACTGTTCTTTCAACAAATTCTTCAAATAGCGACATTTTGTTTTTAATCATAAAATAGACCTCAGGATAGAAATTGAGAAAGGTACCTAAGGAAATGCAAAAACGAAATAGAATATGTGATAGAGAAAAAACAAATAGGTTTATTTTCCCGTAGATGAGGCACACTGAATTGACTCTTGATACGAAGTGATACAACACCTACACGTACTGTGATACACTGAGTGAGTAAGGATATTGAAGACTCGTGAAATTATACCGCTCCAGTGGCGATGATCTCCTACAATATATGCGACCCGCCTGCTCCGTTTTCCGCTATACAATAAAAAAGGATGGACTTGACAAGCGCAAGACAGTCTAGAGCGGGAAAGACTTTCCATGAAGGTGACGACGTCTCGCAAGTTCAGCAGCAGGGAGGCCGAACATAGCAGTTTGGAATACTTTCAAAACTCTGCAGCTTGTCGATGAAATTTCCAAAACCACGTCACGATAACCATTTCATACAATACATATATTACACGCAGCTTTTCATATTTTATTGGCTTCTGGGACTACTGACCAGCGATCACAATAATTATACCAGTGTCAGTATAACGTTATTTATATAGGTACCTTGGTCGTAAAAAGGTGTCTCGGAAAACAAATGTGTCTTATAAACTTTTCTTAAGTGATAAGTAAGGGTAAGAAAATTACTTGCGTACACATGTTATATCTTTTCGCGTGCCAGAGGTTTTTATTTCATTGCTTGGTACTTAATGAATAAAATATATTGATTAATAATTATCACATAAGATGATTTTTGTTTGTTTGTTGTGTGTACCTTTAAAAATGTATCTTTTTCTAGAGAAGCACAATCACACCGTACACAATCGCCGTTCCTGTTGCCAAAAGGAAAAATCTTGGCCGGTTGATATTTTCGCCGAAATGACATGTGACATGAGACGGGAGAACGGGAGTTAAAAATTTCGCATCTTAGTGTGACGTTAAATCTTTTAATTTTACTGCGACTCAATTTAGACTTTAATTTTTTTCTTTGAATTATATTAACTCATTAAATATTATTTAATGAGTTATATATAATTTAATATGATTTTATTATATAGATAAACTTTGCTTGCTTTTTTATTTATAAAACTCATTTAATGTGTTATAACTTGTTAAGGAGCATAATGTAAGAAAGCATTCGAGTATTGTAAATTGTCTGATTAAATGATAAACGAAAAATATATACCTTTGTATGGTAAGAAAAACAAACGTAGGTAAATTCTAGGCAAGACCTGGAAGTATGTTGGCTTGCCAGAGACGTCCCTTTGATATCCCTTACTAAAGATACTTCACATCCCGAACCAGCGGTAATCATGTTTTCTTAATTGAATTCATCCCGTTACGGGTGTACCAGTTCGTTAGTTTGAAAATTTCAATAAAGAAATAGACGATAAATGGTTATTATGATTCTACATTAAATACTTATCTGATAACAATAAATCTTTTACTTTACAGAAATACGATGGATATTTTTCGATAGATTCATTAGGCTACTCGCTAGGCTAGACTACAGCAATAAGCTTTGTGTTCCGTTACCACGTCAGCCATGGGGTTGCCGTGGTAACGGAACACGAATCGGTCGGGCATGGGCGAAGGCGAGCGGATGAATTAGGACGGGCGTCACTTGGGAAGTCGACGTGGCGAGCGAGCTCTTTGATCAGTCAACTAAAAAGCCAGGAGCGCCACTCGGCGTGGACTTTATTTATATAGCGCGAGGTTAATAACACGTAAAAATGGACAAGTGTCATCTTCTGGGAACGCGGCGCTGATGAGGAACACGTCAAACTGTGTTTAGGCCCGTAACAGTACACCGAGTGGCGAGAGGAAGCCGCGTTTCGTATAAATAGAGCGGCCGCTAACGAACACATGTATTTACTATATATACTGTGATTATTGAAATACATCGCAGATGACACGGATTTGTAATCTGTCAATAATACAGAAAGGATACTTTTCAATTACCTACATAACATGAGAGACGAAACATCGCGTTCAATTAAATGGCTATAAAATAAATTGACTATCCGAGTGAGAAAGGATTATACATAAAACAATTGGTAAATACTTGGGATTCAATAAAAACTAACGATCTTCAGCTTTATAACATTAGCACTGACAGTCAGTCATTCCACTTTGCCTACAAAAAATAACAGTAAGAGTAGAAATTACAAAATCTATAAGGGAAAGTGAAAAACAGGTGCTCCTTACATACAGAAATATTACGTACACAAATGTTCACCCGTGGGAGAGCCATGCTGAAGCAAATGCGGACGCACTAAATGGGCCGGCTCGTTCGAAGTAATACCACGGGCTCACAGAATGCTTAACGTGAAACGGTACTTGTACTGTGTGAGTGAGGATATCTGAGGCCCTTAAAATGCCGCTAAAGTCGCGTAAAAGCCGGCAACACCACGAATGCACGCACTGTGGCGCGGTTGTCCATTGGCGGCGATGTTCTCTTACCATATAAGAGACCCACTCGGTCCATTGTCCGCTACACTATAAAAAAATCTTCGATCACAATGAACGAACGAAAGTCCCATTATAGAGGTTCTTGTTGTAGACGGGGGCGCAGAAAACAAGCTTCTCACGCCGCGAACAGCGGTGCGCGGCGTGGCCACGTGCAAAGGCCCACGCGCCGCCTTGGCGCCGTATCGCGCTCGACGATAGTACGCCAATGTTTACAACACTCGGCGAAGACACACAAATGCATAAGCATTGCGACGCGACATTTATCACCAACACGGCCTTATACATGTAGCTGTGCGTTATGTAAGCATTATGTAATCCAATGTGAAGTTTACACTTGCTTAATTAAGTACTTCAACTGATTCACGTAAATCGGTATCCGAGATTATTAAGATAATATCGAAGATAGAGCAAAGTGAGTAATCTTATAACTTTTACATTTGAAATTCTCGTGTCACAATGTTAGTTCTGCTCGGTCGTAATATATTTCTCATGCCCTCTATCTAGTCCTTAAGAACGTTATTTTTATGTAGTACTAAAAAATAGCTACAACCCTAAATATGTTATTTTGCCGGCTTATTACATCGTACAATTTCAAGGGCCTCCGATGTCTTCACTCACTCAGCGAAACACGGTAGGTACAAATACGCTAGTATTATGTGAGCCCGTATTATCACTTCGGCGAACCGGCCCTATACTTTGTACGTCAGCATGGCCCTCCCACGCGTACGACTGTGTAAAGACATTCAACTTCCAAAAGCCGACTAAATTATATTTTTTCATACGGACTGGGAATCAAATCCGATACATGCCGATTCGTTGGAAACATGGAATAAGTTATTAAGTATATTCGTGAAATAAGACCACTTAACTATGAGGCTCTCGATAATTCACACGGCAAAACCACATTGGTCTTCCTGTAATTGTCGAAATAAATTAAAGAAAATGCGAAATTAGTACTAGTTTTACGTATAATTGTATATTTGCGTAAAATAATAAATACATATAATCGTGTTTTTGAATGCGTTTACAGCTTAGCCTCGGCGGGTAGTTTAAATTATTCCTGCAACAGCAGAAGGCTGGGCGTGTTGTGAAATAGAGAATTCGTGTCAGCGATAGGAAGCAATAAAACTATTTTTTTACGACTGCCGTATTGCTACTGCATATTATTACGCGTGATAATAAGAACCACCAAGAAAACATACGTTATATTAGAAGGCACACAGCAGGGTCCACGGTTGTTATGAGATCACTGCTGCCCATATACCAACGCGCGTTATTCCACGCTTACATTGTCCTGACCGCTTTTACGCCGCTTAAGCGGTATAACTCAGTGGGCCTCTGGTAACATCACTAACTTATCGAATCACGGTACAATTATTATTCTACGCCGGCCCAATAAGTGCGTCAGCATGGCTCTCCTACGGGTGAGACAGTGTAAAGAAATTCGCCTGGCTACTGACAAGCCGCGGCAAAGAGCGAATAAATTTACCAATTACATAATAAAATGATATACTGGTAACATATGATTTCATTTAAACTATGGGTTATCTGGTGATAACCCATAGTTCTGGTGATAATGGTTTATATTATATCAATCAGGCTCGCAGGACGTTGCACCTAAGAAATTTCGGCGGCCATTTTGGATTTACGGCAGTAAATTACGACTTATAACAAAATACAAGTGTTGAAGTACCTACATAATTTCGACAATGGAAAAAAGCCCCAAAAACTTTTACCATATAAGAGACCCACCTGCTCCGTTATCCGTTATAAAATAAAAATAAAAACTAGTTTATGATACAAGTAAACAAAGGCAGATTGCATTACAGTCATAGTATATACAGGTAAGGCACTGGCAGAACTTAAAGCTTGTGCACATAACCTATATATTGCAGCGAATTAATAAATTTTAACTAATTTACACTCCTACAGTTTCAACTCCCGCTAGACAACGCTGTATTGTAATCTACCAGCTGCGCAATGGGCTAAGAACGGGATCCTACAATCTAGTTTCCTTCAACTTCTATTCGAGTTTGCAGTTCACAAGATATCCTCATTTGAGATTATTACGCGTTGGCTTTTGTGTTGAAATCTCTCACCACTAATCCCCAGCACAAAAAGCGTACTCGACAAAGCGACGCCACGTCTCGTGCGTCCGCGAAAGCCCGGACGGAGCCGCGTGCGCAGCCGAGACCGTCTGACATCATCGTCCGAACGTTACAGCTATTGTTGTATTCGAAGCGCACAACGAAAGAAACAAGATCGGTTATCGCTTAACGAACACGGCGCAAGAATATTAAACATAATATCGCAATAGTAATACGGGTGCAGATTATTTTTGAAGTTCATTGGCATGTCGCTGGCGTCATGCAACAATTCGCCAGCTATCTTATTTCAATATAAACGAAGTACCTATATGTACCTATATGTAAGTATTGTCAAAGTCAAAAGTTTTTTATATAGATCCATATAGACACAATAGATACACAAGCCTGGAAAGAAGAACAGTCAAGAAACTCAGCAGATGTAACGTTTTATACTGTATTTATAATATATTGGCCAAGTCCTAAGACAGTAGCGTTTAAAAACGCCTCTACATTGCAACACAAGGTACAATATATGTATTATGTAATAAAATACTGATACATATTTATTTACAGATACTGGTACAAGAAGAAATATAAAAACAAAATGGCACGTTTTGAATACATAGTTACTGATGCAAAATGAAATACTTAGAGGTATTAAACAGAAAATAAAACTTACACATTAAAATATGTTGATTATGCCTGAACACAGGAGCAAAAAAAACTTCGATTGCTAACATTTTCTGTAATATTCCATCATATCGCAATCAAGAACATTAACCTCTGTAAAGAGCACCATCAATAACAGTTAAGTTCATGGTGGTATTGAAAAGAAAGACAAGTACACGATGAAAAAAAACGGCGAATAAGAACCGACGACCTGTTAGTTCGGTTTGGCAACTTTCGTTCCGTGGTGAGCGTGAACGGCAAAAAAAGCCGAACAAAAAATTAACCGATGAATTTGCGCATTTCGCGATGATGAATTATGTGAAATTACAAAACGAGAAAACAGTGAACTCCGCACCCCAACTGGCCCCGAGTGTTTAACCAACTCTTACCAGAGCGAAGCTGTGAATTATCAGATATTTCGTACGCGTGCAGTCAAATCAAAATGCATGCTAATCTCGAGCTGAAATTCGGGTCAAATTACAAAGCCAAACAACAGTTTAAACATGGCACGAGTAGCTTTTAAGAAAACTAGAAAGAAACCAAACTTAATAAAAAAGTGCAGATCATTGATGCATTGAGCAAAAGCGTCCATCATACATTGCTGATACGAGTTCAAGGAGTCGGGACACCCGTTAATACTTCCGTCGAGATTCAGAATTCAAAGATTAAATAAGATATCCACATAATTGTACATAAAAGACGCTACAAAGCACTTGAAACATAAAATCCTAGTTGATGTCAGCGAGTAGCTGAAACACGAGAACACGAGCGTGCCTGACTAAGCTGACGTGGCGGAGTTATAGACATACGAGTGTACAATTAACTGTTACAATTGTATCGCAAATTACCTATTGTTTGTCCTCAGCGAAAATTGAACCTTTATATTGAATAGCTGCCGAACATGCCTAAAATGTTTCCGACCATTGTGTTTGTCGAGGGTGTGACGCGTTAAATCATTCGCCAAGGAATAGGTAATACAGAGAATGGGATAGACTGAAAAATCTGTCGCAATAGACACTTAGTCGAATACGGTAGGAGTGTTCATGGTAATTTGATAAAAACCCACATAGTTAATCAATGTTCCTTAGATTTTCGGCATTAAATTAAGAAAAAAATTAAGCTTGATGACACAATTGTTTGTTTTTTTATTATAGGTATAGCGGAAAATGGAGCAAGTGTGTCTCCTATATGGTAAGAAAACACCGCCGGCTATGAACAGCGCCACAGTCCACGCAAGTGTCCGCTATAACATAACAAAAACTTGTTTAAAAACAGTTGTTTAAAATTCGTCAATTAAGAGGTATAATCTCAAGAGCCTTTAAAATCTTCACTGACTCAGCGAAACACAGAACAAGTACTGTTTCACTCTGGTATTTTTATATATTTGCAGTTTGATGGTAAAAAAATGCAAACTGAATAACAAAACAGGCCGCATTCGAAGACGAGTTATTTCAAAACGAAACAGTGTATTCATTTCGAAGCAAGGTTCACAGTATCTCGTTGCCGTGTGATCAATGTGGTCGGAGTTTTTCGAGTTAACTGTATTGTCGGGCGATTATACGCTCCCAATACTTCGGCGTCCGAACGAACTGGTTGTAAAGGCAATCCACCACTTAGGCCAATAAAACCGTGCTGTCATCGTTTTGCGCTTGGCAAGACGCTGATGATAATGTAAGACGGATTGCTTTTTGTTCGCGTTCGGCGTGCGGTCGAGTAAAACAGCGAACCAATGCCTACGTTCATGTCGCTCGGTTCTCGGCAAGGCAGAGCGCCTTTCAGCCTCGCAATGCGATACAATGTCACTCAGCGATTTATCAATATTATGAGGTATTCGTGACTGGGGCGTTACTTAGCGAAACTGACTTATTAAAATTCAATGTATTCATATCCACTATTCGTAGTTTATGAGACAAAACACGTCAGCATAACAATTCCAGTTACTATTATCGACTTACTTAGGTTTTCATTAAGTCATTTGCTACAGATAGAAGAAGTGCATAAATGATATGATTTCAGCAATTTGATCAAAATCGCGAGAGAAGCTAATACAAGAAACAAAACTTAATAACCGTATAATTATATTCAAAAGCGAGAAGAGCGTGAAACAAATTTGAATGTTCTAATTCAAGAGAGGTAACTGTTATTTTTGTGTATTTGGCAACTGCTTTTCTTATTTGCTACCCAATCGATTTGGACCGCGAAACGTTTCTTGAATGTACACAAATGAGAATAGACTCAAGCGTTGATAAGTCTCAAATTGGGTATTTAGAAAACGGGTATTTGCTATTCTGACTAATTGAGACAAAGGCTTCCTAACGCTAATGCGAATTCCATTGGAGTACTCTATTAACGCAAGTGCGGTGCGGAAGGATGCGAAGCTGCGTTGTCTTTGGCTTCAGGCAAGGGCACGTCACCGTATCAGATCGCTATGCAATTGCTTTCGCTTTGAATCTTCTTTTCGATCGCTTTGGGCGAGCGTCCAACAGACACACATGTGCCGGCAGCCGCGGCGCCAGCTCCACGACGGGCCGATCGAAACGTGGATTACAACAACGAGCAATAGTCGTACACGCGATCGTAAACTAATCTGAGAATGCATCGTAATTTATTTTTTGTTCAGCCGCTAAGCCGCGAGACCACCGCATTGTGTTCGCAGTGTTATCGGCGACGCGGGGCCCATAAGCACGAAAATATTTGGATGGATACGAGTGCTAAAAATAAAATACGCGTGAATCACACAATTTGAACAGTATTAAGTCACGCCTAATTATCTTAACTTTTTTACCAAATTATAAGCGATGTTTATTCGTAGGAATACGCGCGGTTGAAACCCATCGTTACGATTGACCACAACTAGGAAGCCGATCTCGAATAATAAAAATATCATCCATCTGGCACTCTTGGCACGAAGACAACCGAAAAAGAATCACTAATGTATTCCTCGGCATAAATATCTCACAATTTAAGCCTATCGCATTTCATGGCTGGTGCTCATTATAACGAGTCACTCACAAAGAGTTAGGCCGAAATCGAACGTGTAGGAAAGGGAAATATCATTTAAACGCTAATTTGAAAACTTTCCGTGTCCCTTCAACAATAATGAGGGCATTGAAATGAGCTTGCTCCCGGAAATGGAATTATGTGCGAGACCCTGGTATTAACGACAAATCCTTGGCCTCTCGCGGCGAACGGCTAACGATAAGAGTGAAGGTTTGTGATAACGTGTCTCCAGCCACGAGTGTTTGAGAACTAGGGTTTTGTTTACAGCGCGTTGGCCGCCCGCAAGCCACCAGACAGCCTGTCGCCGCCGTGGGGCGACAGAGATAGGCGACGGGGTAGTCCAAGCGAGGGAACGAGACCGAAGCTACGCTATACAACGACGTATAAAAACCGATTCGGTCGTGGTTGGTGAGAGGTGACGTAATCGCAGCGAGTACAAGCGGAGCTCCGATGGCCGGTGAGTAATGGGATTGTATTTTTCACGCTTTTCTCAATAGACTCATCGTGGCACAACGATCGTCTCTCGATGCGCCGTAACGATTCGACGGCAAATGTTTTCAATGGGAAAAAGAGATCGTCCATTTCTTTGTTACGCCTTGACTCGTTTAATCGATTAGAAAGAGCTGTCCTATGGACACATCGGGAATTCTACTAGTGTTAAATAAATATTGTTTATGCAAATTCCACATCTTTCAAGAATTTCTCAATAGGCTATTATTATCACCAAGATCAAACCTGTTTCAGTGAGAATATTTGGAACAAACGCAGCGACCAGCGACTTTTCAACTGCACACCACTCGATCACCTTCGCGCCACCAACCGACTCGAAGGCAGTTAATTAAACTTTTACACAGCCAAATAGAGGAAAGTTACGTTAAGGCTACACAGTTATAACCTTATAGAACCAATTCAATGTTGCAACAAAGGAATACCAACGAATAATTTCTCAAAAGTTTCTATAGCGGATATTTTTTTTAACTTGCACCAATCATGAAATAATCAAGTCAATTCATATTATTCACAAAGAATTATGATTGTTAAGTTTACGACTATCAAAAATCTATATAAATCTAAGAAAAATCAGTCGGGTAAGCATTTCTTCTGCCCATACCCACAAATGAAAATACGATTTAAACTAGAGAAGACAACCCAATAGCAGATATTATATTAGAAAATATACAGCTTTATGGTCAAGCCTGTCGGCTTTTCTAATTAATTTTACATTTCACCTTTTGTTGTTGAATAAATACATAGAAACTTGGCCGAAATCACTAGATTTTATATATTATATAAGATTACATTCGAATGGAAACTAATAACAATGAATATGTCCTTATTTTTCTAAAGCCAATGACGTCACACATGAGCTCATACAAGTCTGTGGTTTCAACTTTAGGTGTGACCTGCAGCGATGATGCAATACAGTATTTTATTTCAACAACACAACGAGAAAGTTTTTATTGTTCTTTACTGATTATGAAGGTCATAAAAGATATGACAGCGCTATCTTATACACAGTATTGAATTTTTTAACTGTTTCGCTGAGTGAGGAGATTGGAGGGCCCTTGAAATTAAATCTAAGTGCGGATTGTGGCCCGAGTGTCCATGGGCAGCGGATATACGTATCTTACCATTGAGGAGACCCGCTAGCTATACAATTAATTTAGTAATAATCATTGCGGTTTTTTACGGAACGTTAAAAGGTATTTTTTTAGTTATTCTGTTGTTTTTGTTATTATATTATATATATACAGTGTAAACTCCCTTGATTTAACGACGAACTCCCTAAAGCGTCGAAATCAATTGGCTTTAGTTGGTTTAGTTTGTCCTCCATCCACCTTTTCTTCCTCTGCATTTAACGACAACTCTTTATAACGCTATAAAATGCACAGTCCCTTCAGTGTCGTTATATAGAGTTTACACTGTATATGTTGTACTATATTATTGCATACTATGCTTGCTGAATTGTTGATAGTTGTTTACTTGTGAGTATGACACCTGTGGGTGAACTAGCTAAAATAAATGTCCACTGACATTTTTTAGCAGTCGTAAAATTCAAACATCACAATTTATATGATGGAAACTAATCAGTGAAATTATAATTCACACAAGCATCCGCATGTTGTGCCATTTCAAAGATAAAATCCGCCTCGTACGCAATCAACGTTCTCATTGTGAATACCGGTAGAAATCGCGCAGATCATAAATTTCAACATGTAAACATTATAAATTGTTGAGCAACGCGGCGTAATTACTTATAGAGATAATCAAATCGGAAATTGACACAGACATAATGTACCGGCCGCTGTCAGCCTCATTGCAGTGGGTAAACACATTGTGCTGGTGGACGAGCTCGTTGAAATTATTTTGTTGAAGAGAAAAATTAAACAAAATTACCCGTAAAAGTCTAAAAACAATTTTTTTATATACTCTTATACAATTTACAAACTAGATAAAGGAGTTATTGGCATTACATAAGCAATTCCTAAGCATAAGCAAATATTACTTTTATAAGAAGGATTTGGTGTTTAGTAATGCACGACACATCAGCGGCTGTAGATATGGAGTTTTTTTATAATATGCTTTATCAACAATTTCTAAAATTACCTAAGTAATCGGTACATACAGGTAACTGGTATCAACATTGTATGTTCTTTACCGGGACTAAAAGAATACGGGACTCCTCTTTACTAAGAGATCAGCACCGCTCATAGACAACAGCGCCACAATCCGCGCGTTAGTTGTGTTGCCGGCTTCTTACGCCGTTTAAACGGTTTAAGTTCAATGGTGTTACAATGTCAGGGAAACACGGTATCACTTCGGACGAACTGCCCCAATTAATGCGTTATTTTGACTCTGCAAAAGGAAATCACTTCGATGTTAACCTAATATAGTAGCAACCTGTCTAGCAAGAAAATTCGTTAAAACAAGTGAAAATCACATAATAATGACGCAATGCACTCAACGATTCGCGACCAAATAAAAAACGCCGTGTCTCATAATAAAATATTACAAAATTCCAAATTATAAAAATATAACCGGCTCAAGAGGGCGACAGAAACCCACGCGTCTCACTTTTAGATCGCTTACATAAATCGAACGACTGCTTTTGCGGCACAATTCTCGTCCGCGAATATTTTTCTTACAACAAATTAACTACTTCTACGCTACTACTACAAGAAAACGCTACTAAAACCATCTCGATTAAGCCAGCATACAAACAAGAATAATCGCATTAAAATGGCTCGCGAAAAGTAAACTAATTATTTAATAATATTGTGTTTATCTGAGCTAATTATATTATTAATTAATTATGAATTTAGGTAGTAAGTAACTATGACTTTTAAGTTGTGTGTTTAGTTTAGTTAAATTTTCCCTAATAAATATTTTATCATAGTCCCTACTTAATAAACAGACAGTATTGATCATCAATTAACCAAAAATGAGAAAAAACTACTGAGACTGATACTATAATCACGTTAAATATAATAAAAAACAAAATTCAACGGGTCCGTAATGTAACTGCTAAATACCCTTTTTTTTATTACCCTACAGTGGACAGCGGAACAGGTGGGTCTCCTATATGGTATGACACTATCGCCGCCAATGAATAACCGCGCCACAGCCCGCGCATTGATTGTGTTGCCGGCTTTTACACCGCTTCAACGGCACTTTTACGGGCCTCCTATATCTCCATTCACTCTGCGAAACACACTACATGTACTGTTACACGCTAATACTATGATGAAATTTAGTATACCTATCGCAATGTAAAATTCCTTTACCTATACTATAAATAAATATATTAATTCGTCAGATTCTACTAACAGAAAGTGGTTTATAAACTGGAAAAGGAATTACATAAAGTGAATGGGTAATAGAAAAGATTCCTCAAACTGGTCGCGATCAACGAGTCGCGAAATGGTCATAACCCATTTCAAAACGGTGTCACTGGAGCAGAGTTAAACCTCCTCAAACGAGATAACCTAATAGTGTGATAAAATGTGAAGGTGTTTTTCAACACGAACGCAATAACAGAGCGATACATTATTATATGTAGATGTCTTGATTTTGCAACAACAGATGCACCGCAGAGAAATTTTATTGTATAGCGGACAACGGTGTGAGCGGGCCTCATCTACAGTATGAGATCACGGCCGCCCATGCGCTAAACTCCGCGCTTTGGTTGTCAGTTTCTACGCTGTTTGTGCATACAGTTAAAGATAAACGTATTGAAGGAACAATGTCTTTATTGAAATCAACCTACTAACATACTTCTGGATATATCTATACCAACACTACTCCACTGCATTAATTATGAACTACAAACAAAGCATCTGTGGTTCGCTTTACTTAACAAATAAACAATATGACATAATTGGATACTTTTGTCGTAAATTTTAAAAATGTTCAAAAGGTGGATGCTGATTTTCGCCTAATTTAACGCTTAGCCCTAGTTGCGGATCGTCATCGGTCTATAAGTGATAGGATCGCTCGTTTAAAGTAAATCACTCAGTCTTATACTTATTAGTTTAGAAATAGCGGCGGCTGGTTCTACTCTGTTGAAAAACGTCGAGGTGATATGGACATGTTAAGGGCTGTGCTATGAATGAACAAACATTGCAGACAAATCTTGACGTGACACCATTCGGGCGGCGCGCTCCGTAAACAGAGGACATGCGAGATGTAGGTTATCGGCACGTGCCGCTCTTGTCGGTGATAACGCCGCGGTTGAGGCTACACTTGCCTGCGTCACAGACACATTGTTCCACAAGCACGCAGCTGGTTACACCTTTTCAATTTATGAGCCATCGTCGAATTCTGGTACAACTCACAAGCGATTGTGTAGATTGATTCAATTTGAACAGAGTTTTCAAATTTGACAGTCGTATACATTGTAAGGTATATTAGAAAGCTTTAATCACTTGACAAGTTTACACAAAAATGCCTAACAGGTTACATTGGCTTAATAAAAAGTGCAGCGCTCGACTGTATGCCTGGGAAGCATAGAAAATTGAAGGAGCTGGTTTTCAGAACCTCCACAACATTCAAGACTAGCAGTAGCAGAAAACTAAAATAAATATTAAAAATATATTAAAATCATATTGTGCCATTATTATAAATGGTATATATTTATTATAAGCTGCTACGATTTATAAATTTATTCATCATATCTGTTAATCCAAAAAAATCTCCCTGGGTTATTATCGTGGATAATTTCACTGAATAAATTGTTTTGACTCTACTCCTAATATGATAAGAACCATACCTACACATGGATACAAAAATCAGAGTCACGTTGGCTCGGTGCTGTAAAACGGGATCATCTAGACTCTAGATTCTAAAGTTCTGGAAAAATAACAGAAAGCGAGACACAATAATGAAGAGACCGTTTGAAGAAAGGCCAGACGAAGACTCAAGGGACCCAGAAATACACCATCGCAAATTGGCGGTATTGTTTTCTTAATTGAAGTGATAAATTAAAAATTTACATATGATACATATGGCAGCTGTACATCAAATAAAAAAAATGATATTCTGAAGCAGCCAACCATAGAAGAACTCGTATTGTATTATAAGAGTGAAGAGAGAAGTAAAATATAGAAATAATAATTGCTTTCATCAAATAAACACTGTATTTAATGATGCATTAAGTAAATGATCCTTCGTGTCATGTAAGCAGTTACATCGGCGATAACAAATCTTTCCAACCACCGCGGTGGAATTATCGCATCACTGACGTCAATCGACAGACGGCAGGTGACCCTAAGACCTTCTATGGCATTTTGATCTGCAATTAAACTATCACACATTCCACGCGTTGACATTTATTGACGCTAACGCATTCTTTGCTCGGAGATAATTGTTGCATATGTCACTTGGCGGAATATTACCTACTTTGCAATACATAAGCTGTGAGTTTATATACAGAACTTAGTAACAATAGAACGCTTTCCAATTCGTGTTGTCTCATTGAGTCGAGCTTACCAAGTATAAAATATACATTCGGAACCAATAACGCGGAGAAGGTCTCTAAAAGGACCGCAACGCACCCGCGGCCTAGCCCTTGCAGGCTGAGAATCGCTTATCATCCTGCTCCTTTGTCTGTCGTTTTCACTAAAGAAATGCGCATAGTCGCCGCCGCGTCTAACGACAGCATTTACAAGGACCGACCGTTTATTACAGCCAGATTGTAAGGCCCCGTCCCAATCTCAAATAAATTATTTAGTAAACATACCGCCTAACGAAACTTTATCGATTCGCTTCTCGTTCCAGCGAAACAAAACAATACGAAATTAAAAAATATATACAAATAATTGTTGTCTTTAACGTTCAGTTCAATACTGACAAGACTCATACCTTGAAGAGTATGGAACGTAAAATACAAACAATATTTGAGACTGGACTACAAAAAAACTAAAATGACTGATTACTTTAAGAATGAGTGGTCTTACAATACCCCGTACTATAAGCAGCTGAGTACATTTTGTATCCTAATTATTTCTTATTAAATATTTTTATATTTTTTTACATATCATTTGAGCACAAGTTCACATATCCTTCCCTACTAGATGGAAACCTATGATGATATCATTACAAGAATAATATAACTACCGTGTATAAGTAATACCACGTACTTATTACAATAATCATAACATCGGGAAATACACGTCCCTTCAATGTCGCTATATCAGGTTTCGACTGTACTATTAACACCACGTGCCATAATCTAACCAAGCGACATCAAACTTGCCCTCACTAAAGAATAAAGAATGGAATTAATTAAACTTGTAGTGTTATTGTCACTGCAAAACACCGCTATCGCAGTTACAAGTAAACAGAGGCAGATAAGTGGGTTCCACAAAAATGGCTGCCGCGGGTTTATCGCATGCGACGTGACCTCTTTACCAATTACGACCAGGTTCGGGGCAATGCGAGGAAAAAATCATGTCGCTTTTATTGTTGTACCGTTTTGGATATTTAAGCTCGATCGACGGGCTACGTAATACTGCTAAACATTTTCATAGAAACAACCAGCATTGTGAGGTTCACCGATCGAATTCGACCTCATCAATATTAAGTTAAATTGTAGATTCACGAATCTTATACCTAGAGAAAATTCCCCGAAATAGTAAACAAGGTTTATTTAGATTAGTCAAACAAAAGCTCCTCGCATCAAACAACAGCCCCACAATTAGATGTGCATATTATTACGCATTGTATGGCTCCGACCAAAAAATTGCCAATACCGTGACCAATCTGCCGGTGGCAACACATTTACACGGTTGAGTAATAAATTTAAATATTTGTCTAAAACTTTATCAGTTTGCCGTTTTTGTTAATCATATACGTCATATAGTCATGTCATCATGACTAATTCGAAGACCATACAACGCGAGGTGGTTGACCGCGCGTGTTTGCCCGGTGTCCACAGGCTCTCAAGACAGACAAACACTCGAGTGTTTCAAAATAGCCGAGAGAGCTGAGCGCCCAGTGATTTGGGACGTCGACCTCTCACGTCAAGACCTACCTTCGGCGAAAATGTGTCACCCGCTTCGAAGACATTGGCTTACCTGCAAGAAGAAAATAATATATATTATAAATATTTAATAATACTAGTAGACTCGGCAGACGTCGTTCTGCCCGCTACACTACCCACCGAGTCTGCCTTACGTGTTTCTCATAAATA
>DWCF01000668.1:0-40935 GCA_018230265.1 Delias oraia | reverse complement strand
AATCATAAAAAAGCTTAAATCTCAGAATAATACGATTCATTTAGAATTTTGATATTACAAGTTACAACTGGATAATTAAAAAAAAAAATCTATGCGCTCAATCTATGCCAACGTAAACGCGATTCAGTAGAAAGGTACCTATCTAGGCATGGGTACCTACTCCATTAAAGAAATCATTAATTTCATTACATATATATGATATAAAGCTGTTGGAGTTATTTTGGATATTTTAAATTTAATAATAGAAGATATTTCAGAAAATATTCCGACTTGTTTTAGGAAGCATTAAGGAGTAATGATGTATGGAAAAATAAGTTTTCTTTTTTTTTCAACTAGTTTAAAAAAACGAAACGACACTTTGGAATCTGTAGTAAGAGATAATATTCCAACTATCTTCACACATAACCTAAAAACCTATTTCAAATGTTACAGTGTTTCCCAACAAGCCCAGATCTGAGAACAGTCGAGAATTGTCAATTCTTTTTATCCTAATACTAACAGTGTTGGCAAAAATAAGTGCGTAATATCCTCTTATGTTCACAGAAGCCGCCTGGTCTTATGCCTCATTACTATATCCTCCTCTGTTTGATTATCTATTACGGCAGACACAAAAGTAGGTCAGTTCTAGATTATATAAGCCCATTCATATTAGAACCTAAAGAAAAATTGTGAAGGTTCTCTTTATTTTTTTATAGTATAGCGGACAACAGAGCAGTTGGGTCTCGTATATGGCAAGAGACAACCACCGCACATGGACAACTGCACCACAGTTCGCGCATTGGTTGTGTTGCCGGCTTTTTACGCCGCTTAAGCAGAATTTTTTAAGGCCCTTCGATATCCTCACTAACTTAACGAAACATAGTAGAAGTACCGTTTAAAATACTAAGTATTCTGTGAGCCCGTGGTATCGCTTCGGACGAGCCTGTGTAGTTTGTGCGTTCGCATATGCGCCAGCATGGCTCTCCCAAGGGTGAAATTTTGTATTAATGTGTCATTATTATCTATATTTCTTATCTTATCTGTCATTGTATGTTTTTAATACAAACAAATAAGAATGTAATACAACAATTTAATCTTTTGCGTTGTAAATAAATTCGTAACTACGTGTTTAAAAAAATGTTTACAAAATAACTTAATTTTTTTCTTAATTCTTAAAAATCTATTTTAATACTGTTTAAAGTAAATTTCACAAAAGCATAACTTTTTGCTACTGAAATGATGAATGAGTCATGGAGGTGAGAAATTTTAGTTATTTTCATTGCGAGAGAAATATTTCACAAATTTTGGGAATCTGGGAAGTTTGATTTTCAGTAGATTTTTAATGTTTGTTAGTTACTTGACGTAGGGACCTACAAATAGAATATAGCTATCCCACAAAGGCCGGCATCGCATCCATTGTTTGGCTGGAACTTTAGTATTTATAGGCAATAGATCAGTTATGCCTCCTGCTTTTTCCCTCGTATTTATATAAAATCCCAAGATTTTATCAAATTATTACTTTTATTTTTTTATATTTTTACTTTCCCAGGATATTAAAGCTGATGAATATCTTTTGTTAATTGTCCAAACTTCGCATTGGGCAAAGCAATCCATTTGTCGTCGTGTCTGCCGTGGGAATCGAAGGGTGGACGCTTCTCCCGCGGGAATTCGCTAACACTCGCCGTATGCTCACATAAACACACTTAAATCCTCATTAAAAGATCGATTAATTAAAATAATAAAACTTTGTATATATATTTCTTAAATCACCAATAAAAAAGTATGAAATTACTTTTTCATACTAAAAAATCCTTTATTTATTCAAGTAGTAGTATAGTCTATACCCTTCTGTTAAATTACAGCAATTATATATGTATTTATGATCGATTTTGGAAGCCTAGAATCGATATATTGTAAAGGTATGATTCCTGAGAAGAAAATATATTAACTCGAAGAAAATTTTCCAAATCGCAAAGGAAATGAGTTGGTTGGAGCTTAGTTCAACAAATATGGAGGATAAATAAAGGTTGTGTTTGCAAAATTGGGACCATTTTACTCCTGGAAAAAGAGCCTATTCAAGAAACCAGGAATAAAGTATCGAGATCGATCTCCAGTCTGAATAAATATTTACAACTTTTTCTTTGGAAGGGCTTCAAAGTGTTTCCATGAGCTCACAAAACACCAGCGTGAAACTATTTTGTATTGTTTCGGTGTGTGAGTGACGACATCAATCTTTTGAAATTATACCGCTTAATCTGCTTAAAAAGCCGTGAACACAACCAAAGCGCACATTGTGGCGCGGTTGGTCATAGGAGGCGGTGAACTCTTACTATTATGATCGGCTGAGACCCACATGCTCCGTTATACAATAAAAAACCTAGATGCGGTAGACGTGACGCAATTCTTTGCCTGTTCCTGTGACAGCTATGACCAAAGCACACTATTTTGAAGATTAGATCACAATATGTGTCTATCTATTTCAACGGATCATCTAATTTCTGCTTCTTTTATATCGTTCTATCTTCTTTTATAGGTACATTTATTTTTTATGGATTGGCAAAGATATCTTTACTATCGTCTTTCAATTAGTATATCTACCTATAAGACAGGTATGTCCAGCAGTGGACATCCTACTGCTGAAAGAATGATGATGATGATGATGACCTATAAGACTAATTTCCTTATGAATCGTAAATTAAATGAAATACACCATTGTTCTAAAAATATATATTTTTTAGTATATAATATTTATTTACAAGTTATATAAAATACCTGTAACTAAAATATAACACAACTCACCAAAAAATAGATAACCGACATTTAAATTTAATTATTTACATAAACAATCCCTTCAATAACATATTTTTATTTATTTTATGTACACTTTACCCAAAAAATCCGTATTTTTTATGACATGTCACATTTTTTTTACGTTGTTTACTAAGTATAGTAAAAATATCAAAGAAATATATTTTCTTTACATATACGTAATCAAGGATTATGATTTTAATAATAAAATTGCCTAATATAATTAATATTTTAGATTAACATGTTGATTGAGATCCCGCCCAAATATACGCTCAGCGCCGCCTCCTACCACAGTTTAGCATTCTTACAGTAAATATATTAAATCAATAAACTGGTAAAAAATGCTAAAAGTTACGCTCATAAAATCAATTTATAGTATTTAATAATCTTAACATTTTTCACTGAAAAATCAGTCAATCTTTGTGGTATAAAACCAATGTTCACGGCATGCGTCTTCGCCCTATTGGGTCCAATTAAAAATAACGATTTTTTTAATTTTTATTGCAAATTTATGAACAATTATGAACAAAAATTATGAACCGTCAGTGATATTTGGCCCGCCAAACGCGATAAACCAAAACACTAAACAAAATTTTCTCCATTTTGTAATGGGAGGAGCTTATATCAGATTAATCTACATAAAGTATCCATACCAAATTCTTATAATTTTATAAATAATGTAACTACGGATTAGTTATTTGTTACCTTGTTGTTCTCTTTATATACATATATATGATGAGTTAAATCATTCTATAATTTACTCAGAATCGACCAATCGTCAATTTATCAAAAAACGCTTTAGGCTTCATACAATCAAATTGAATGGACTATAATAATCCGTATGAGCGCAAATTAAATTTATCAATTTAAGTTTAAAATAAGTTATATTTATTCCATTTGAAAAAAAGTAAAGTCATTACTATAAATTAAGAACACTGTGATTTCGCATGAGTCGTTGATCACTGAAAATATGAAAACAAACTCATTCAAACGCTGAAACTGTTTTGGTTAAGACGTGTCTATAATATCCACAATTTTAAAGTACTACGCCTTTTTTAATGGAATACGTACAGACAAACTTTCTGCTCCAAGATGAACCTCATACCATAAACAACATAACGCATCAAGACATGAATTATAATTATGAAGAGTTGTGTCCAAGTTTCCTGCAAATGTTCTATGACAGAACGAATGAACGATCCGAGCAATGGGACTGGCATTTCTATCAGGACATGAAGGAGGAGACGGAATCCGCCAATTTCAGCTACAGCGAGGAAGGTTAGTTTTGTTATATCCACATAAAATCGTTTATTTATCATAGGATTTGACACTTAATAATTGTCGTGATCTATTTACAACAATTGTTGACGTCAAAAAACTGTTTACTTAAGCACAATTAAGTTTACGCCGTTCCCAAAGCGCTAAGGCAACAAAATGCACCGCGGCATTTTATCCAATTACGCAAATTTTGGTTAGTATTGACACAATTTATTGATTTATTATGTATTGAACATACACTGTGACGTCCCAATTGACTTCTACTTTTTTGGCTTTGTTTATATTCACATAAATAATGATACATAATTGAACAAGAATATAAAAAAAATCTAAGAGAGACGACTTATGAACAAAAATTTTAACCAAAGACAAACATATTGAGAGAACAGATTATACAATATAAGTAAGAACAAGTAAAACAGATTATAAATAGGAAAGATTTAAAAAACAATACAGAAAGTACCTATGTACGTTAATTCATTTACAACTTATTCATATATAAAGGTTAACCCAATTTAAATTAAATAAAGGACAAAACATAAGGGAAAGAATATATTTTGAAGATATAGGACGAGGAAGGTCAGGGAGGAAATCATACAAAGAGGGGCGAAGCTTTAGACAATTTAACAGTATGAGGTCCACGTTTCTGTCTTCCAACAATTAACTTGATCATTAAAAATATTTTTAAAAAGTACACAATGGCTCACTTTGTCAAAACAGCAGTTTAAGTAGTATATTATACAGTCGAGAAAATAGTTTTTTTTTTATTTTAACTTGACCGCGCTGTCACAGTCCATGAACGAAATGTCAAGTTTTTAATGCTGTCATCTTAGAATGTAATTGCGTTAAACAGTAATAAAAACTTTGTCAAATTAAATACTAAATCTCGTTTATTAAGTTGTGTGAATCAAGATGTGTCTCTAATATACTTTTACTGTTATTTAAACTAAAACAAAGTTCAAGTTGTGTGTAAAAAAAATGAATTTGTTGCTCTGAAAATAAAGTACCTAAGTATACCTATTTACTGAGTAGGTTCAAGAGTATAACTCCCGCGTCAACCCTGTGTGGCTACCGGGTCAGAATAGTACAACTCCTAGTCTTCCTAATGGGATGTCGTAAGAGGCGACTAAAGGACACTTCACCGGAGGGTGGGCAGCAGCGCCCTTCCGAGTAGAAGGCATTAGTTTAAGATTATATAAAATTAAGAAGCAGGAAATAAAATAAGATTAATATAAACGTTAAAAATCGAAATCTAACATATAGAAATGTTTGAACCATTAAAAAAAATTAAAAAAAACCCCCGCGTCAATTAAAATATATACAGGTAAATAAATAAATTATTTTTTGTATTATGTTTGTAACTATACTTTCATAATAGAATCAAATTAAATATTAACTCCCTTTCTTATAAATTTGAATAAACCTTTCTTAGTGTTGTCTCATTTTTGCAAAAACGTAAGCGAGAGAGTGAAAAATCGTTAAAATTATCAATTTTTATTATATTAATTAAAATAGTAATTTAATATTTGTTAAGTAAACCTACTAAAATAAAAAGTATAGTTAACTAAGGTAAAATTGTCGATTAGCTAAAATATTTTAAGTAAAAACCTTAATTGTCGATTTGTCTATTTTAGGTTAGTAGATCAGGTTAAATAAACAATTGTGAATATTTCATCTCAATTAATTTAAGTAATATAATTGTTCATTAACAATAAACATTTCTATTTTGGATCAATCTAAATTGTGTTTTTTATTACTATCTGACATATCACATACATGTAAGATCTAAATTATTATTTGTAAAAATCTAATGTTAGTAAAGTATAAAGCTAAGTGTAAGTAATTTATTTTTATGAAAACGGTGCCAAACGAGCAGGAGACTCACCTAGGATAAGCGCTCATGGACACGCCCGTCCTTGCAGCGCCACTGGTCTATTGCCGGCTTTTTAAACATATATACTCTACGAAATACGCGTGTAAGCAGATATTTATTAGGTAACCATGATGATAAGTTTTCCATTGTAAATTGTGTCCACGATATGCAAAACATATGCAGGCGCCGGCGCCAAATTGTTTACAATTAGCTAACTCTTTATAGCTTTCCTGTCCAGGTGGGTTTTATTGCTGGGATGCTCGATGCATAGGCACAAAAGGGCATAATGTTAGATATTCAATACCAAACATATAGACACAATAACACAGAACTATCAACATGAAATTGTAGTCATACCTACCTGAAACGGTACTTCTACCATGTTTCGCTGAGTTAGGATTTCGGAGGCCCTTAAAAATGTCGCTTAATGGGCGGCGTTGTTCTCTTACCATAAACAGTATGATATAATTAAATCGTCAGATTGCTTACTCACCCACTATCAATGACTTCCTTAGCAAGCATCAACTGTTGTTTCTAAAGTATAACTGTAATATTAAATATAAAACCTCCGGTTCTCATATAAGTCATATACAATACCTATGAGAGAGCCTTGCTGAAGCATATGCTGACCCACAAATTGGGACGGCTCGTCCGAAGTGATACCACTGGTTCACAGAACTCTCAGCATGGCTTTTCCACGATAGGCAACAGGAAGCTGATAGCCTCCCGTGAGTACAATAACACTGAACAAAATGCCGCAGTGCAGTTTTCTGTCGTTTCTTCTGCACTAGTTTTGGAAAGGATGTAAATTTAGTCATAAGGAAATTACGTTGACGCAAGTCATTTAAAAAACATTCTCCCACGGGTGTGACAAAGGGAAGACAATCGCTCGGTCACTGTCTAGCCCTTCCAAAGACCAAATAAATTTGATTTTAGTTTGGATCGGGATTCTATCCCGATACTTCTCGCTTCATGGTACGCTTTTAATGCCACTTAGCACTAGGCTCTCAAAAGTCTGTCTATGGTAAAATCTACAGTTTTGAGTGTTCCAGATGTCCTATCACCGGTGGTAACAAGAAAGGAACGGACGGCATTCACAAAGACCCAAATACAAAGTTTAGAGACAGAGTTCTCGCAAGCCAACTACCTGACCCGGCTGAGACGCTATGAAATCGCAGTTGCATTAAACCTTACGGAACGACAGGTAATCAGAGACTTCATTTGAATAATTTTTTGCACCCATGGGAGAACTATGTTGAAGCATATGCGGTCACACTAATTGGGACTACTCGTCTGAAGTGATCCCACGGACTCTCAGAATACTCAGTGTGAAATGGTACCTCTGTGTTTCGCTGAGTGAGGGTATAGGAGGACTTTAAAAACTTACCACTTAAGTGGCGTAAAAAGCCGGCAACTCAACCAATGCCTGGACTGAGGCGCGGTTGTCTATGGGCGGCGGTGTTCTGTTACCATATAGGAGACCCACCTGCCCGGTTGTCCGCTATACCATAGAAAAAAAATTGTTAAAATAAAAATGAAGCTGTATTTTCTTATTTTTATTATATAGAGGATATCGGAATATTTCCGCTGATGGTAACAAATCCCCTCTACCTGCGTCCCGCACTTTGGTTGTGTTGTCGGTTTTTGACGCCACTAAGTAATTTACTGCGTCTTCTGTATCCTTACTCACTCAGCGAATTATAATACAAGTATTGTTTAACGCTTGAGCACGTGGCATATCACGAGACAAGCTGGCCTAATTAATGTGTCAGCGTATTTTTTTATGGTGTACCGAGAACGGGGCAGGTGGGTTTCATATATGCTACGAGATCCCCACCGCCCAATGGACAACCGCGCCTCAGTCCACGCATTGGTTGTATTGTCGACTTTTCTACGCCGCTTGTGCGTAGTTTTTAAGGGCCTCCGATATCCTCGGCGAAACAGTAAAAGTATGAAATATAGTATATATATATTATTATGTAAGTCCTACACAAGGGTTAGGAGATATTTATGTCCCTATATCATGTTACGAGCTCTAATAATCTTGTTTCAGTTATAAATACGTCGTTTATGATAATCATTTATTTTTCCAAAAATAAACATTGATAACAGAAATAAGATCGTTTTCCGAATCGAAGCACAAAAATCATTATTTGCTTCTTCATGGCTCAACTGTGGATAAATCTTGTGGGTTTTTACATTTCCACTACTAATTGTATACTAACTCAACATTTTTACATTTTTCTCGTAGACGTTAGTTTTAGCTATTTTTACAGACAACAGAGCAGGCGGGTCTCCGGAGTCTATGGTAACACATTATCGCCTTCCATGGACAACAGCGCTTTGGTTGTGATGCCAGCTTTTTACGCCCTTTACGTGTTCTAAATGCTAAAGCCTTCGATATCCTTCCTGACTCGGCTTTATTGAACATCCGGAAGTCGTATAGGTTTGCAAACACGTCTGCAGGCAGCTCATTCCACTGAGCATTTGTGCGCAGTTCAAACTGCCTTAAAAACGCTCAGATGTGTAACGGTAAACATCGAGGTGCTACGGATGAAACTCTGTATTCTACCTCGATGTTCGATAATGAAATTGAGCTGCAAGTTTTAATACAAACAGCTCCTTGGAACATTCCGTGTGATAAATGCGATAGAAGACGCTCTTTCCAGTGACTTTAATCATTTTTCCTAATAAGCATGCAGCGTCTTCCGGCGACCTTTATAAGGTCGTCTGTCCACTTTGTGGGTGGACGGACCACGTTGCGCTAAATATTCATGTGCAAATCTTTTCAGGTGAAAGTTTGGTTCCAGAACAGGAGAATGAAGTGGAAACGCACAAAAAACTCGAAGCACGCAAAGAAAAGGAATTAACAATCAATAATATTCGAATTAAAAATCTTGAAAATATATGTTCTTATTATACGGCAAATACGGGATAGGCGGATCGCTTGATAGTTACCAGCGCGCTTCGTTTGTGTTATCGGCTTTTTACTCCTTCTTGCGCGGTATTATTTCAGGGTTTCTTAATATCATCACTAATTTAACGGAACACATTACAAGTATTGCTTCACGTCGAGTATTCTGTGATTCTGTGTGCCTGTGATATCACTTCCTACGAGCCGGGCAAATTGGTGCGTAAGCTGGGCTGATTTTTATGAACCTCTGGCCTTAGAACAGACAGTAAACTATTTTTCATACTCTTAATAGGATGCCCCAACCCAAATATGTTTATACCAATTCACGATTCGTACTAAATAATATATACAGCTGCTCTATTCATAACTTCTACCACATAATTTAATTTAATAATTAATAGTCATATCTACTCTGTAATTAGCAGACACCGGCTATCATTGTTTTGCTATATAAATTAAGCACTAACATCGCTATATTAAAATAGAAGTTGTTCGTTAAGACTTTGTTGTACAAAAAACTGCATTGGTCCATCCGCAACTTTTAGCAGTATTATAAATAGATCAACACTATAGGAGTTAAGTAAAACCTATTATGGAACGCCAATTTTATATATAAGATAAAATTATATAGCAAAACATTTGCCGAATCAACTACATTCATAAAAATTTCCATAACCTTTTTGCAAAACCTATTTCCCGCTTTAGGTCGACAAAGAAAAGGTAATCAGGATTCGGTGATAAAAAAAAACAAGAAATAATAAGATAAGGATATGTTTATTACACAATTTAATGTCTGGGGCGCGGAAGAACCGGCCAAACTGTAACTAAACCATAATAAAATATATTGTAAACTAAACCACTATCTTTGGAAGAAACTAAAACAGGCGGCGATGGCAGCCACTTTGTTCTGAGCACAGATTATCACTTCCAAATACTAATATATTTATATAACAATTTTCACGTGTTAGGACGGACGTTTCTACTACTTTATTAATAATTTCCTGTCTCATACATAGCGACCAATACCATCTGTATGAAAAACAATAGCCTAGAGATATATTTTCTTCACATCACAAACCAATTTACAAGATAACATATCTCGAAACCCATGGATACAAAGTTAAAGACGAAGAAGTATTTGTATGAATAGAGGGTGTCAATTGGTCCAAATAAAAAAGCTTTTGTTACGTTTTCTCACTCCATCTATATGGAAAATGCCTTTGAAAGACTGAAAAAAAAACATCTATCAGTATGTTATATAGATCTTACAAGCGCGGTAAAAATCGGCTCCATAGATAGATAAAACCTATTCACAAACAACCTTTGTTGGCACGATACACGATGAGTAAAATAATCGCAATTCGGTCGCGTGGAACGGAACGCGCCGCCCTAACACGTCCGTAACGCCTTAAAATGTAAACTTGGACCGTAATCTAATATTTAGAACCAAAATAAAATACTATTTATATCCATATTCAACAGTGTTATAACGCATTTACTTAGAATCAACCACGAGTCCTAGTATTTACAACATTCACAGACGAACAGGCACTATTTTGGAAATTTTACGTACTGCCATTTCGAAAACATTGGTCGGGGGGGGAGGGAAGGAGGGGTTCCTATAAAATATTACGTCAATATTGTCCACAGCGACATGATACAATAACATCAGCCCAAACGTGGCG
Source organism: Delias oraia (assembly GCA_018230265.1). NCBI lineage: Eukaryota > Metazoa > Arthropoda > Insecta > Lepidoptera > Pieridae > Delias > Delias oraia. The sequence goes on along the minus strand of DWCF01000668.1, from coordinate 30,398 downwards.
ATTTAATTTAATCCATTTGCGTACACGACCTAAATGTAATAAATACCTGATTTAATGTATTTTTTTTCTATGCCTGTGTTAAACACGTGTGGCTGTTTATTTTCAAAAGTAATAAAAAGGTGTCAAATCACAATAATGCTATAATAACTTAAAATTTAGCTTTCAAAAACCTCTTTTTTCACCTCCTTTTAAAAACCAACTGATTTATGACAATAATAGTGTAATAATTTGGCACTGAAAAATTAAGGAACAAAAGTTATTTTAATAGCGGGGCCCATGGGCAGATCATCCTTTTAACGTTGCATACATAATTGTGTACAAAACTAATATTTTATTTAGTTAAATACGTTGATATTTAATTTATTATTATTATTAATGATTTCTTATGTAAAAAATGGCTTATATGTGGCTATTAATTTGGTTGTACCGATAAAACTGTCCCGAAGGCGGCTTGAACTAAGCAGGCCCATGTGCGAAGATTCTAATATAAAAAAATACTTATATGTAGCTAATAATTTAGTCCTACCGATAAAACAGCTCTGAAAAAGGCCTGAGATAAACGGGCCCATGGGCGGATCTGATATTATTGTACCGTGCCCATTATTTGGTTGATTAGTGCGCTTATGCTAACGATACAAGTATTAGTTTCTATGAAACAATTATTATGATAAAATGGAAAAATATGTGATATATTTACTTTTACAGCTATGCGATTCTTTTGAACTCATTACGGCCGTTTCGAAGTAGAAAAAAGTATACAACTCAATTTTTATGCGGGCAAGTTTATACATATATATGCGCCATCTAAGTCTTAGGCCAACTTGAGTTTCAGTCGCGGGTACTATAATCAACGAATAGTTTCATATTACATACTACAAATTGTCAAATTTAAGGTGATAATTTTGCTGGATCACGATGAAAAACTGCCGCATTTTATATATGTTTATTACAACATATAATATATGCAATCCAGTGTGTATTTCAAGCAACGAGCAACTGAACCATCAACATTATCATCTTAAATTAGACAATCTTTAATGAGGGTTACAAAATATCAGCTCAAATCCTTAATTATATACATAAATTATATAATACGCCATAGGACATATCTACAAATAGTAGAATTACAATTTTAAATCAATATCAGGAGTAGATACGTTTTACAATCATAAAAATGATAAATAAAACTTAAAAAATTAGAAAATTTAACATTGAGCAAGTCTGCACAAAACCAATTTTATACCATTTCTGTGATCTCTGTTTATTAACCAATTTGCTAAAATAATAAAAAGTTCTATTTTATTTGTGGTCGCGCGAACAAATCAAACTTTGCAATGTGTGTATAATAGCAATGCCAAAACGGTTATGCCACCCAACTAAAATGTGACTCAGCTTGAATCTGAACATTTGCATATATAAAAGCCAGCTAGTATTTCTTTAAAATGTATTTGTATTTACTACATATATAAAAAATAGGTGTTTATTATCAACATGATTGGGTAATACAAGAATTAACCATATATATCTTCTAAAGTAAGATGCAAATGCTCGGAAGCAACACATTTCAGAATACCTCTAAAATCTAAATAGCTGGATTGTAATGTATTATTTTTTTAAAACAGCTCATGGACAAATTTCATACATATTCATATGCAATCTATATACTATAATAGATATGAGAACCACAATTGATAAAAACTTTCTTTTAAATGTCTTTTATTTAAGAATAGTTGGAATATAATAATTTCAAAACAATCAACAGTTTTCACAATTGTCTATCTCGCAAATGATATGACTTCTTTATGAGAATAAATTATAAATGCATTTTTGATCCTGACTAGACAATTTTGAATGTCAAAATCTAATTAATCTACTGAGATGAAGGCCCCAACGAGGTTAACTAGCATTTCCAATTGTATTTCAATCAAATGGTGACAATTTTTCATATAATCTAAATTTAGCATACTAATAAATATTCGCACTTTAAACAGCAATTTCACTTGAATGCGTATTAAGGAAAAAACTTTAAAATGTGTTTGTATCAAATGGTGAAATCCAGTTGAGCAGTTTCAATAAATGGCATGCAATAGAAGGGTGAAATAAATAGACGAGACTTCATACCATTTGCGTCGGCTTATTCACAGCTCGATATTAAACTAATATTTACAAATAAGGCTTCTTGGTTCTCACTATTGCGTTCAAATTTCACACGCGCACAAAACCCATTAACTTCACTATATTGTTTCATGGTTTCACGATCCGTAACGGTTTTGACGCGTCCGGTTGTCATACAACCAAAAAGTACAGGTTTCGTTACGGCCTAGAGTCACTCTGGGGCGGGGCCGTTGTCACAACAGGCATCTGCGGGACCACTTGCGGTATGACCGTCAGCGACTTGGGTATTTTTGGCATCGGCATGCTGTCGTACGTGACGGCAGTCAGCTGTTTCGCCGAATTGGTGAGAATCTGTGACGTCACGAGGGCGAGTGGCTGTGACGTCACCAGGGACAGAGTCTGCGAGGTGACGGTGGAGGTCTTGGCCGGTATCGGCGCAATGGTGATGTTCTTTAGACCGACGTTCTTAAGTATCGTCGCGGCATTAGTCGTCAGGGCGTCAGATGACTTCTCATCTTTATCGGGGCTGATGGTTTGCACTACAGTGCCACCGTTGCCTAGCATCGCCGATGTCTGCACCTCTGTGACAACTGTGCTCTCTTCGCCATTTGACCGGCTGGTCTTTTTTTCTTGGAGACGTTGTTGCCTCTCCTTGCGGATGAGACACATCTTGTTGTAATCCTCGAATGTGATATGATAACGATTCCCAGACGATATAACTTGCACTAGACTCGGAAGACTGTGGCCGTCCACAGCTGTCTTCAACGGTTCGCGTGTAATTTTTGCCAGGTTCTCCTGAAAAGTAGAAAATTAACATTTTATTACTAATAAAAAATATTATGACTTATTACCAATTCACTGCTAAAATATTACTTGACAGATAAAATTTAAGAAGATTCATAATTATCATGTGAATTTTGAAACTAAATAAACTAATATTATGTAATTAATAAGATTAAATATTTAAGTTTCAATGGGTATAATGATAAATATCTCAAGATAAAATATATCAAATTATTCAACAATTAGTGTTTATAACTTGAAGAAATGTTTGAAAAATCTTTGCAAATAATTATTGTTTCATAATATAATTCTTATAAAAATAATACACTAATTAAAAGTATATAAATAACATGTATTAACTCTCTAATGAATACAATATAATATAATCTAAATAAAACTAATCTAACCTAACATTTTATCTAACAAAACACTTCTAATATTATATTGTGACATGGATTGAAATTACCATTATTACTGATTTAAAAATAAAATTATTATTTTATATTTAAAAAAGTCGAAAACATTACCTGAGTAATGGGCATCAGTGTGGGTCGCCAGCCCTTGGTATTAACTTTCTGCTTCTTTGGAGTGTCTTTTTTCTCCTTTAACTCCTTTGGAGTGTCCTTCTTGTCCTTCTGCTCTTTTGGGACTTCTCTCTTCTCTTTAGGTGATTCAAACTTTGGCGGAGGTAGTGGGGCAGCAGCTACTTCCGTTGGATCGGAAGCAGACACACCTTTAACCAACTGTTGAATATTATGCAATACATTCTGTATCGCTTTCCTTCCTTGCGCGTTGGGTGTGTTGATTGCGATCAACTCTGGAGGTAGCTGTTTACTTTTTTTCGATTTAGGCGTCGGTTTTGCGAATTCGGGCGGTGGCATGAACTTCTTTTCCACATTCTGACTCGATTTCAGCAAGCTCTTACCGTTCACCGACGGTTTCTTCCGGAATTCTATGAGGCTGGAGGTTTTCGGTGTTTCTGCAGGTATTGCTACGTTATCATACGCCCTGAGCCTGTTTTGAACAGAGTTATTATAGTTGGCGGCGTGCGGTGACGCGGTGTGTGATAAAATCAAGTCGCCACTTCTAAAGTATTTCTCTAAGAGCACCAAATGTCGTAGGAAACTAGACTGATTTCCGTAAGGCCTTTGCAATTCGGTCCAAAGCTTTTTCGTTTCCACATCGTACTGGATAACCGAGTTACACTTCTCCCAGCCTTCAGGTGTAACACCTTTCACGTTATTAAATTCAATATTGCACTGCAAATTCATCTCTTCCTCGCCGGGGAACAATTCCCTTACGGATATAGACGGATTAGTCTCTAGTCTCTTAACCGGATTTGAGTATTTCGAATCTGATTGCTTTTTAGGCTCTTTGTCGATTTTCTTTGACAGTTCACTAAGGTTCTTCTTCACTTGGCTAAAGCTTTCCGAAAGCTGCCATTTGTTCTTAAGAGTATTAATATCGGCAGGTCGTTTGTTTGGGATTGTCTCGATGGTGCATTCGTCGTTTAGAGATATGTTTTTCATCATCACATCCCTAGATTTTTCCGCATCGAATTCTACCGTCTCAAGTTCCGCCTCCTTCTTGGATTTCTCCTTATGCGCGACAATTTGACCAATCTTCTGTATTCTCTTTGTATTCTTTTCGATGATCCTGTTCTGCTGTCCCACTTTCTGTATCCCAATGTTGTGAACTTTGAGTATATTTCTACTTTTCTGTGTGAGATTTAACTTATTGAACTGCGCAGGGTTGTTTTGCTTCTGCAGTAGGTATCGTAGTTCCGTTTGTTTGTCTACCGGTATGAGTTGAGTTTCATCCACCACCTCGGCTTCGGAACAGTCGCTTTGGGTGGAATCGAAAGGCTTCGCTCCAGGAACTGGTATCTTATTTGAGGAGATGAGACTCTCTATATCTTCTTCTAAATGAGTATTCTTTGGTGATTCCATTTCTTCTTTTAACTTTTCCTTCTCTGGGGAACTTTCGGTCGTTCTCTCAGAGGATTCGCTCGTCTCTGGTTCAGTAGACTTGCGCTGTTTGATCTTTATTTTATTTTTATTCTTCTGTCTGCTGGCTACATTGTTGCAGTCCTCCAGTGCCGAGGCATCCTCCGTCTGTTGCCGTAACTCGGGCGGTATTTCTATATTGTAGATCTCAAGCAATCTGTAATAAATGTAACAAAAATTTATTATCTATTAAATATATTTACTAAGCAATGACATTCATTGCCAAACTACTTATTAAGTAACACGCTTTAATTAAATTTAAAATAAAAAGCAGTCTATATTTTTAAAATGAGCAAAAAGTTTACGTGAAACAACGTTAGAGGGATTTCCACCATTATATAGGAAATTAAGTTAATTTAAAACCTCTTTTTTTTCAAACTATGGTTTAAAACTTTTACAAAACGTTTAAAATCTACTGACAAATTTGACCGGACAATTTTAAAACTATACAGTTATAAAATTACTTACATTAGAAATACAACACAGATCCATAGAGGCTGCACTCTTAATAAATCTACTCGTATGTATGGCAGTTGTACTTGAAATGGTATTTCTACTGTGTTTCGCTAAGTAAGTGAGTATATCGGCGGCTCTTAAAAATGCCACTTAAGTGACGTAAAAAGCGGGAAACACAACCAATGCGTGGACTGTGACGCGGTTAGGTATGGGCGGCGGTGTTCTCTTAACATATTGCAGACTCACCTGGTCCGTTATCCGCTATAACATAAATAACCTTTTCAATTCGATCAAAATGCACTCACTTCCGCCTGTAGGCCCTGGCGTGGTGATCATTGTGTCCGGGTCGCTGCAGTAGGGTGCAGTAGTAGCGGCACACCTTGCAAAGCACCGGTCGCACATGGAACTGCACCGGAACACCAGCTTGCTTCAGCAGAGGGTTTAGATCGGTAAATGCCTGGAATTGTTTTAACAACTCATTACTATTACACTTGGGCGGAAGACCGCTAAATTTAGGTGAACTACCGGCTGGCTCGTCTGCCCCCGTTTTGCCCCAACCAATTTTGAATACTCCTCGATGTACGAGGGTGGTTTTAAGGCAGATAAAATATTTAAAAATTGCATCTTACATGTTTAGAAATCATACTTTTCTACATAGCATTCATTGTAATCTATCTAAAAAATCAAAACTTACGTGATTTATAAAGTGCAGGTTGTGATGCTTCGTTAACCGTTTGCGGCACAGCACACAGGCCATCAGCGGCCCGAGGACTCTGTAATGCTCTCCGCACAAGGGTATTGTATGTAGACCAGGGTAGTCGCCGTCCAACTTCAACTGAAATTAACGGATAGCGCCAATTTTATATCTGACAGTATTTTATCTTACACTAATCATTATCATCACCAGCTTGTCAAGTCCACTGCTGGACATAGCCTCCCCTAAGGACGCCCACCTATTACGATCCTAGCGCGGGCTCCAGTGGATGCCCGCGCCCTTCGAGAGATCGTCTTTCCATCGCGTGGAAACACACTAATCATTACAAACTATTGGTGGTATGTGAAAAGGTGCCAGCTTTTGGCTGTATAATTCGCTGCAAGTGGAACGCCGATTTTAACACCTCCTCATCACCACCATAAACACACCGATATCTTATTAATGCACGTGATATCTTACTAGAAACCACCCTCCGCTTTTAAGCCTCACATGATTAATGAAAACTTATTTTTCAATTTCTTTTGTGGAGCCGTTTTTGGTAACGCTGGGATATTCACCAGCTTATTAACGCTGGAGCGCATCTTTATGAGCCACTTGCGTCGTATGGAATGTTCGGCAGGCAGCAGACAGCCGCTGGTGTGACAGGTGGCCAGTCGACCTGGCACCTCCGAGGTGTCCTCCTCACTCTCTTCTTCCAGCGGTGGGCTCACCGGCTTATCTGAGCCTCTGGAAAAACGGTATCTTTTGTAAGCCAGGATACATATATACCTATATTTACCTATGTTACATTAGAGTAAGCTTTTAGGCTTACATATATAATAAACAACAATAAGAAATAGAAGTTACGAAAGTGAAAAGGTAAGTTGAAAATGGAGTAAGCCCCACCACAAGTTTTCAGCGCCCCACACGCACACAAATAATACAATTATCTCGAGGAAAAGCCATATATATATTAAAATCTCTCGACTTCAACAAGATTTCCATTCTTTAACATTTATGGTCACAGAAACAGTTTTCTTAAAGGACTACTCGCCATTGGCCAGAATTGCCTTTACAGCTTAACGCGGGCGGAGAATTTATGTTTGCTGCGAATATATTAAATATATATTATACTATATAATAATATATAAATATACAGTGTAAAGTCCATGTAACGTCCCTCGATTTAACGACAAACTCCTTAAAGCGTCGAAATCAATTGGCTTTAATTGGTTTAGCTTGTCTTCCATCCACTTTTTCTTCTCTCCATTTAACGACAACTCTTTATAACGCTATAACATGCACAGTCCCTTCAGTGTCTTTATATAGAGTTTACAGACGGGAACAGACACTGATGGTTCCCGCCTGGGATATTCCCTATACAAATAAAAAGCACTCACGCGGCGCTTGGTGGCGACGGCGGTTGAGGAACGTCCTGAGATTTCGCCAAGGGCCGCTTCCGGTACGAGGGACAATTGGCGCGGCGATCCACATGCCGGTAGCACGCGTCGCAAAGGCAACTATCGATTGCGAGCTTTTCTTCTACTGTGGGGAAAAAACGATATTACAGTGGGATCTCCTTTCCGCTGAACCTGTTACTAAGCGGTATCTCCAATTAATTAAGATTTTGAAACTCTAACAAAATGTTATTTCCCTACGAGGGGTTGTAGTTAGTAAAATATTGTGGCCTCTTACTTGGACGTCATTATGTCGAGGTGCTCGTGCCCCACCCCAGGCTGAGACCCATTTAGTTTTTTCGACGGCATGTAGTTATATAAATAAATGCGTACCATAGATCTAAGTCGTTGTTAACTTTAACTCCACAAATCGAAAAATATTATTATAAAAGGTGCTGCCTTTATAAATCAAAGCTTTAGCAAATAAATCCTATGTATCTCAAAATTTTAGTTAACTCATTAACTCGAATCTTTTAGCATTTCCCTTTACATTCGAGTTATCGAGATCCCACTGTATTACAAATCTGTAAAATATCCTTGTACTTGGAAAATGTCGTTCACAGATAATAAAAATTTCAAGTAATGCTTTTTTGAAGGCCGATAGAAAAAAAGCAAACTTTTAGAGCAAAGATAAAAGCTTCTTTTAAAATCTAAAAATCTTCGCTTGGACCATTAATTTATATAATTTTAATCTTAAGGATATAAAAAATTAATGGAAATTTCTCAGACCTACCGATCTATACATACCGATTTCATAGAAATCTCTAGAATCGATTTCGGAGTTAATTCGCAACAAACAGGACACGAAAGTTCTACACAAAGATGCTAAATCTATTTCTAATAATTGGACTCAAAAATCTGGCCATCCCATAAACATATCAAAATAATGCTTCAGGTATTGTTTTAATTATGCTATAGAGGACAACGGAGCAGGTGAGTCTCCTTTACGGTAAGAGAACACCACCGCCCATGGAAACCGCGTCAATCCGCGCATTGCTTGTGTTGCCGGCTCTTAACGCCACTAAAGCGGCATTTTTAAACACTCGGAAGGGGATTCGAACCCGATACCTCTTGCTCCATGGTGGACTTAGACCATTTAGCTACGAGGCTTTGATACAACAACAATACATTTGACCATACAGCACACTCTACCTTAGGGATATTAACGAACATAAGCAATAAGTATTAAGGACCTTCCAAAATCGCGTACCTGTCCCTAAGAGGCCGGCAACGCACCCGCCACTCAGCAAGAGCTGGGGCTGTCCGTTGGTGGAGAACTGCTTATAAATAAACGTACTGTCGAGAATTTTCTTCTGCCGTTCGCCGCTCTTAATCTGGGCGATGTGGCAGGGTGTATCGAAGAGGCCGAACTTTCCGCCGCAGTAGAAGCACTGGTCCATGCAGAGCCTTCCAGGGTGGATGCTGAACGAGGACGCCTTCTCCGGGATCACAAGGTTCACCGTTTCCTTCGGCTCCGGTTCGGGAACTGTCTCTGTATCTAAACAATTATTTGATAATTGCAAACATACACAAAGAAATTTACATTTTCTTTTGGGGATCAAACCCAGACTGGTGTCACTAGTTCCAGTAATTGGAAACAATTTTCAAAACTTCTAATCACTACAACAGAAACTTTCTGTGTCCAGAGATTGAAGAAATTACAATTTCGTCTTACAAAATATATGAAATTATTAGTGTATACATTTAATTTATTATACAAATAATAAATTTAATTGATTTTGACGCATTTGAAGCTATCCAACAATAGATTAGTAAAAAGCTTGCGTTAGGATTGCAACCATTATTAGTATTTAGTTTTGTTTAATTGCAGTCACTATCAGCCAAACAATTATATAGAGTTTAACCTGCAATAGCAATTAAAAAACTTCTTATTATACTTTTCCAACATTTATTGCTTTATATTTCCTTTCAACTAGTGAATCACAGGTCCAGGATAAATATTTTTTTTAAAAATACCATAGTTGCAGTATTGACAAGAGAAATTTATATTGCAGAAATAGTTGTATGAAGAAAATGTTCTATTTTCTTACCATTCAAACCTTTAAATAATTACATAACATCCCCAATAAAAATGTAAATATAAAAATATCCTATTTTTATTTTTATATTTATTATTTCATCATGATATCTCTGTAGAAATGATTATTTAGTTATAAATTATTTTTCTAAAAACTGTGACAACAGTTTTACAGACAGAGATTTTACAGACTTAACAAGACATTAAATGTTGAAAAATAGCTTTCAGTTGAGCCTTTTTTTGCTATATTTAATAAGCTCTGAATAGTTTTAAAATTTTATAAATGAAAAAATATTGTTTGGCTAATCAAGTTAATTAATATCCACAAACCAAGGGTATTACTTCTGTTACTGTAAGACTTTCTGTGCCCACCGTCCACTGCTGAGCCGGTCACGCCCTGCAGACAAACAAACATATTTCTATCAAAGTTCAAAGCTTCATTAATCTGGAAGTTTCTTATGTAATGTAGACCTTCTTATGTAATATAGACCACAAAAATTTAAAATTTAATAGGGCACAATCAAAACTGATTTTCTTTATAAAGTCCTGAATATCTATTAAGTTACAGTAATTCTGAAGATATTTATTAAGTTGAAGAATTTGAAAAGAAAAATAGTAGACAATATTAAAAAAAACTAGTATACAAAATAGTTTGATGGTACAATAATATTATGAGAAACAATTTAATATTTTAATTTTTTTATGGAATAGCGGGCAAAGGAGCAGGCGGATCGGCGGAGATTGCCGCCGCCCATGGACAACTGCGTCACAATCCGCGCTTTGGTGTTGCCGGTTTTTTGCCATCCTAAGTCTTGCTTTTGAATAGCTTTCCAGCCATTACCTGACTCTCTGGGAGTCTTTAAATTTAGACAGTGTAAAGTAGTTTTTCCAGAAACCCCCAGGGGTCCACACTGTCATCCCTGGACCATACATAAATGCTAATAATAACCAAAATAAATACCTAATCTCATTTCTTTGTTGTTTATTTTGGAAAAGGATCCTTGAAAACTGTGCTTGTTAGGGATCGTTGATATAAAGCATTAAAACAAAATAAAAATTATTTACCTCTCGTCTTTCTATGGTGTAGTAAGCATCATCATCGCAACCAGCCTCGCCCATCTCCACCAATTGCTTGCCGCGATGCTTGCTCTTCTGGAAGGTCATTTTCAACGAGCTTCTGTGTCTCTTCTTGTCCCCGCGGTTCAGTTTTATCACAGTCTTTAGTGTGCCAGTGTAGTCTGATTTTGATGCTTTCCCCTTGCCCATTATATTATAATTCGCCCCATAAATTAGCTCCTTTTCTCTCAATTTCTTCGCCTTCACATCACTCGCCGCTTTGTGTGTGAGCAAACCCAACGTTCGCAAAACATTCTCCTTTCGCGTCTGACTCTCTGGCGTCTCCAGCAAAAGACCGCTGGGTCCAGGCATTTCTGTCGAATAACGTGACTTCGTTCTCGTAACAGGCTTCGATGGGTTTGTGTCATCAATCTTGAATGGCTCTACTTTAGGTTTCACAACCTCAGGTGTTTTGCATTCCGCAGGTGTTTTGCTTTCCACAGGTTCCGCTGCCGCAGCATCAGGAGCCTCAATCTTTTTCTCTATTTCTGTCATTTGGACATCGATATTCTCTTCGGCCTTTACTTTAGGCTGCGGCCTGGTCTCACATATATCAGAAACATTTGTAATGGTAGAAGGGATTTCTACCTTTTCCACTTTAACACTTTCAGAACTGGACATCTCTTCAGGAACCGATTTTACGTCTTCCAAAGGCGGCGCTAACGCTTCAACTTCAACAGGCTGTGTTGCTTCAGGCGATTTCACAGCCACCGGCGCTGGTGTGATTGTAATTTCACATTTTTTCATTTGATGTGGAACCTTAATTTTTTCTATTGTAGCCATTTTATCGTCTAATTCAGCACCTGATCCAGACGACTTACGTGATAGAGACTCTCTCGAATTTCTCTTCATCAATTGCACATCCGGACTATTTAGTTTTGGTTCCACATTCCGTGGTGTTATCGAGATTTGGCTAGAATCAAGAGTCACTCCGGCTATTGTCTGTGTGGGGTTGTTGGGTTGTAACGTGGCGAATTGGTGCAAATCAATTTGCGGCGGGGGGTGTGGTTTATCAACGGATTTCCTAATTTCGGTCAATGTCACATCTTTGCCTAACGATTTTTCAAAGATACTAATTGCGTCTGGTTCTTTCGACGGATTCGAGCTCGTGGACTCCTTGCGCGCACTCGCGCTGTTACGTTTAATGAGCGTCACCGAATTTGTAATGTCCACATCGGTAGAGCGCCGGACTTGGTCTCTTTTAACTATGGATATAGCTGAATTATTTTCAAAACAACTTAGTACATTTTCTTTCTCAATAAACCTCTCTGGCGATTTTTCAGGTTGGATATCTTTAAGAGGCTTAATATCCGCTCCCGATTTAGGTATTAGTACCACATCGTTTGTAACCATGACTGATTTATCGTTAGATTTGGACTCTGACTGCTGACGCTTCCTGCTTCGCTTATCAAATTCTTCAAATTCTTTCAGTCTGTCCATCAGTTTGTCTATACTGGCAATTGGTGTTCGTTTATATGAAATCTCAGACCTGGAATCCGTAGACTTCTCCTGTGAATCATCAAAGGTTAACCTAATATTTTCACTGTCATCCTTTATTGGTGAACAATCATTATTAATTTGCAAGCTGGTGTCTTTCTCTTTAACAGGTCCTTCTGTAATAATACTATTGTTATCTCCCAATGGCTTGGATAGTCCATAAAATTGTCTAACTGATTTGGATTGCATCTGGTCGACCACTGTTGAGTTACTCTCATTTGTAGGCTCTTGATCACCGTCAATATTCTGGTCTAAGTCATGAATGAGGTCTGTGATCTCCTTGGACAGACTATCAACGGTATCTATAGGTTCAGACAGTTCAGTGTCTATAGAGCAACTTTTTCCTACTTGATTGGCCCCAGGTCTTGGTACTGTCGCAGCCTTCCTTCCTCTTCTGGCTTTTCTAATATTTTTGGAAACTTCCTTTGAATTAAATGTCTTCGACATACAATTTAATATATTACTACGATCCTCTAAAAGCGTATCATTTTCAGTCTCAAACAATTTGAGTTCAATATCTGAAGTATTTAAATTGTTAATCTTAATTCTATTAGTATTATTGTTGTCAGAATCTAATGAAGTACTTCTTTTTAAGCTCAATCTTCTTTTGTCTTTGCCTAAAGAACAAGGCTGTGGTTCAGGCTTAGTGTCTGGCTTGGAGTCGTCGTTTGGGGAAGGCACTTTTTCAATTGTTGAGATCTGTACATTAGTTTCAATATCTACATCTAGTTCAGTCTTAGGCTTATCTAATTTTTTGTTGAGCTCCTTATCAGCTTCATTAAGAGTGTCATTCAGACTGATGTCCGATTCTGTGACATCTGAGCATTTTGAGATTTCACTTCCTTCTCGTGAGCAGGAACGAACTCTCTTTACTTTTTTACAATCTTCTGAAGATTCTGGCACTTCTTGTTTTGAGTCTGAGAGGAGTCTTCGCCGTTTTTTTTGCTCTTTAATGACAACTTCATTCAAAAGATTGTTTTTCACTTTCCTGGGCTTACCACTCCTCAAGTTTTTGCCTTCAAACAAGGAAGGACTATTGCTTCTTTCGGACCGCATGGAGTATGGACTTGTGCGGGGGCCAAGTATCAAGCTACTAGGAGAGTCTCCTAGAACAGACTTCATCATGAACATATCAGAGCTTAGTCTTGACCTGCGACCTGATGTTTTAGGACTTGAAGACCTTGAATTTGGTGTATTATCGTCCACAGGCTCTTTTTTAATTTCTGAGGCTGGTATCAAAGGTAAGGTTTCTTTGTCTTGAGAAATTTCAGGCTTTTTTAAAGGTTTCCTACCTCTTCTTACTGCTTGCTTGATAACAGTTTTCTTTAGAACAGGAACTTTTTTATTCCTCAAGGTTTTTGTTTTACGGATGCCAAGTGGCCTTTTTTTGACTATACCTTTGGGTTTCCCCACACCCCTTTTAGTCTCCTGAGAAAGTTTGCCTTCATCTTGGCCAACCTTTGATTTCTCATCTTCTAAGTCTGAAGCTTTCTTCCTTGCACGAGTTTTTGGCTCAACTATAGTTTCCTCATCTATACTCTTGTCAGTTTCTTCCTTGGGCTGTTTAGTTTTCATATTGGAATGTTGGTTTGAAATCTTTCCTGTTGCCCCGACATTAGGGAACTAAAAAATCAGCCCTACACTTATCACTTGCTGTGTGCCCAGTCAAATTAAACAATATAAGAGAAGTAGGCTAATGGTCCTTTTTTCACTATTAAAATACTATAATATCACTGTTAAATCTTAGTTAAAATGTTATCTAACTAAAATAGTCTGAAAAACAAGCTCCTTCTTTTTTTCTGTTGTTTGGTCATAATCCCAACTGATGAATAATATATCTGAAATCAAAGTGTATTTGTCAATATCAGCTCTATCCAAATCAGTAAAAATATTAACTTCAAATGTGTTTATTTCATATAAGCTAGTATAAAACCATGTAAATGGAGAATATATAAAAAACAACATAAGGTTACATTGCACTGAATTGTGACTATTTGTTGTCTAATTATAACATAAACATCTTGTATAAAGCAATAATTAACGTATATCCGCCATAAATTGTGCTTAAATTAAGTGATAAACAAAAGCAAAGCACATTATACACTAAGTTCGCGCACTATTTTGACATATTTTTACTAAGAAATACCTGGTTTTCATTTAATAAAATTGAGAAACAATGTATGAAAATTGAATATTTACAATAATATTTACGTTTCAAGAGTTGACTGGCCAAAAAAAATGCTCGGAAAAGTCATGAAAATCGTGATGTTTTGATGTTCGTATGACCGCAACGCCACCTACAGCTGAGCGCTGCGTGTGCGTCGACTCGATCAAGAGACAGAAAGCACCAAATCATTTCCCTACCCGTGGCGCACCTCCGTTATGTACTCATTAAATACTCACACTTTATTCCACAAAACTCCCAAAAACCACAATAAACTGTTAATTAGACACCTTACGCATCATAATATGCAAAAAAGTTCAATAAAAACACGCGAATAAACTTAGAAAACGATTTTTGAAAAGCCCAAATGTCTGCAGGCGTCCGCCATAATGTTTCCTTCGAAACGAATAATATAGTTCTTATTGCTCTTGTAGCAAGCAATCGCTCTATTCGCTATTCAAAATGGCGACTGTGTGGCGTTCGCAGTGCGCGTTTGTACGCTTTTTCGCTGGAAAAACCGGGTTGATCCTGAACAACACTGCAGATTTGGGTGCTAAATGGTGCGCGGCTTCGATATCGGTAATTATTTAATTATTTACTCGCGCGTCGCGATGTAATGCCGTTTTGGCTGCGACATGTGACAGAACTATGGGAGTACACGTGTGAAAACAAGTTTCTGTCACATTTTTTTTGCAAAATGAATATTTTCAGTTTTATGAAACTTTCATACATATACTTTTTTACTTCATTTTCTTAATTAATTATTACAGCATATGTTTTTAATTACTTAAATTGATAAATTTGAAAGGTATAATACTAATAGGTAATATACTTACCCTGTATCATCTACTTCCTATTACGTCACTGTCAAACTTTTATTACGAAGTAAGAATAATTAAAGCTCGAATTTCTTTTGTTACAGGTACTTTCTCCTAAAAGATCATACTCAAATTATGCCCATTCTCCTTTTGTAAGTAGAATTCAAGAGCAATATGAGTTCGAGATCGTAAAAAACCCACCAGAATGGTTATACGTCGAGAGACTTCTACCGTTTGAAGAAAAACCAAAAATTACACCTAAGGATTCTTATCCTTCTGGATGGATTCCTCCAAAAGAAGAAGCAAGAAATTTGCCATATTTCATATATAGAACTAGGAATGATGAAGTGCCCATCTATCTAGATATCACATTTAGAGGAATGAGAAAGATATCGAAAATAAAAAAAATTGAAGGAGATATTTGGTTAATGAATGACGAAATAAAAGCATACTTGAAAAAAAAATATAATAGATACGTCGAGACGAGAGTTCATGAATTGGGCAAATTTATTGAAGTTAAAGGAGATTTCGTAAACGCTCTTCGTGAATGGGCACATTCCAAGGGATTTTAACATTAAAAAATAATTGAATAAAGTATTTTTTAGTTGATGTGCCTTGATTTTTTATACCACTACTTTTAAATATTTTATTTGTTCATTATTATGAAAAAAATGCTAAATCCATTTAATATATCATGTATTTATTAATATAACAATAATTTTAAAAGCTTTCAATTATAAAGGAGGAATTAATATAATTTTTTAGTATTTTGCTCATAAATTTAGTTCAATATATGTATTTCATAAATGATTTGAGAAAGTACTATCAAGTTAATTGTAATGTAATTACTATAACCACATTAGAACTCTTAACGATACAATTAATGTACAAAAGTCTACATGTTATATAAGAACTAACAAAAGCACACGTCAGTTTCAATATATGAAATGAACAAAAATACAATAAATGAAGCATGGCTCGCCGTCGAAACTTGTTTAGCCTGGTGTACGCAGCATGAAGCGTATTTCGTTCAGTCGCCACCAGGGGCGCTGGCGACGGCGGAAGGTTTTATCTACGTAGCTATATGACATCCGCTTCTGGGCCTCACTACATGATATATTTTATTTTCGACTCGACCACACTTCTTTGTTCGAAACAACTTTTCTACATCTTATTGCGTTTGCCAAGCGCTTTGACATGATTTTCAGTTCGCCGTGGTTATTTTGAAGGTTAGAACTGATAAAAGCAGGACAGGTTATAATAATAAACACACCGTTTGAATGTTTTAAAGTTAAGTTCGTAACGTGAGCAAGGAATCAATAACATTTACGGTTTGATTACGTAATAAGATAAATGATTAACTAGCCTGGTACGTAATGTCCAAGGTCGAACGCTTTCAGAATGCTATTCGACAGTTATTGTCTGCAATTATTATATATCCAAAGGGATGTTTCTTGTAACTTTAGCTGTGTTTAAATTATTATTACCAACTCGTATATGCGAACGACACTGACGTCAAAATATGTTACATACAACCATTTTATTATTTGTATTTATGTAGGTTGACTCGTCTTCAATGCGAATCGCCACGTTGGCTTCTTTTATAGAAGTTTTAAATTGTTTTTTTTTTCTTTTGTTGTGAGTAATTAGTGTTTTGAATAGGTTAGTGCCTATTTTTAGCGCTTTGGACTTGAATAATCACGCTATTTATTTTTAGCATATAACCTTTATTACGTTACGTTTAGTCATGCTCAAATTGATATATAATAATTAAGGTAAAAATACTATTACGGACCATATTCCGTATACATAACCGTAATACATATATTGAATAGATCGCTAGTTAGGTAATTAATGTAAAATGGTACTAATTGGACAATAAATAAATTCAAATCTTACATTAAATGTAATGCTTTATTCATTACAAAATATATTAATAACTAACTCATTTTTCATGGCTGTTCTAGAATTGTGAGAGAAAAATAATTCACTTTGAATTTTCCTTTAGCATTTGGACGCGTTTATATACCTTAGATTATGTAACCTTTATTTGATTCTATAAATATAAATAAATTTTATTTATATTCCTTACCCTACCAGGAGTTTTACAAATTAAGAGTGTCATATCGATTTTAATAATTAATTCATTAGCGATCGAATTGCTGATATAATTAAGTAAAACTCTAAACTAGTCCAGTTTGTCGGTACACTGTACCCAGTTATGATAGAATCAAGTTGAAATATATGAAATAACGTAAAATATTAAAGGAGTTAGGTTAAAGCATAATATGAAGTATAACATAATATGAAGGAATGCGTTATCTATATCTGTCAGAGTAAGGTTAGGTTACATTAAAACGGAAGAGGAAAGAGGTTTTAATTGTTATAATATAAAACTCCTTGGTTATTTTTGGACGATTGACATGTTTGGCGGCCATATTGGATTAGTATTTTGCTAGCCTTTATTGCGATATTGTATTTCCCATTAATTGTAATGTAATAACCGATTTTGGACAATTATTAATAATTATTTGTATTTATTATAAATCATTGATTTTAATATCGTTTTGGTTTAAATGATTATTTCATATCATGAATACAATGTCAACGTGAGATAACCCAATTTGTTGGTCATGCCCCAGAGTTCCATGGCTTCTGTGCAAACACATACGAAGCACGTACATGCTTCTAAAACACGCAAAGTGAAAATGAAATATATCTTTCAATTGCTATAAAAATTATAATTGTAGAACAACTAGAACTTTTTCAATCTCAATTATTTAATAGGTTTTATGCATTGCTAAATATATCAAAAACTGTATAAATAATCATATTTTATGGTTATTATGTGCAATACAATGTGAATTAAACAAAATTAAAAATAATTCGAACACTTACACGTATACTTTTGCCATAAGTTCTTTACGGAAGCTCGTCGGAGAAACAGTTCTACCTATAATAATTAATATGTATTTAATTCATTTCAATAAATTTCAATAATAAACTTATTTTTTTTTTAAATCTACTCTCCAAGCAATAAATATTAATAATATAATGCATGAGAAACTAGACTTTACAAACCTAATCTAACTTATTTTCTTTAAATATTATAATTTATATATTTAAAATAATAATAATTAAATTGTAATAGTAAAGTAGTACCTCTTATCACGCTGGGGATCATACGTTCAAAGCCTAGAGAAACAAATTTAGAGTTAACACAAAATAATGTCTTGGTTATGTTATTTTAGTTCATATTACCTAAATTAGTATCTATTCTTATCCTTTTTGACATAAAGATCTTTCATTATATCTTGTCTTTAAAGATTTTCTACTAACACCTATGTACTTTAACTATGTACTAGAACATATTTATTTGATCTAAAGGCGTAAACCCATAATATATAATAATAATAATAACCCCCCATGACCAAAACAATGAAATATCGCAACAGGTGGGCGTCTTTGGGGGAGGCCTATGTCCAGCAGTCGACTTGAATAGGCTGATGATGATGAAAGGCGTAAACACACTTGCAGACCTTTGGTGCCTTCTTTTCGTAGCAAAAAATTTCATATAAGAAATGGAATTGAAGAAAGTTTCTACATTATCCATAAAGTAACAACCTACCTCTTAAATAATTGATTCCTTTGTCAACCACTTAAAAATAAACACAGACTCTTAGAGCCTTTATAACCTAATGAAATGTAGACATATAGAAAATGTCTGGATTATACGAAATACTTGAGTGTAATCGGATGTTAATTGATTATTTGAGATCGTTAACTAATCACTTATCATAAATTCTTATTTAAAGACATTTAAGGTATTTAAACACATTTAATGATGATATTCAAAAATTCTCAATATTATGCAAACGTTGCATTTTTATGCAAACGTTGGTAAACGAGCAGGAGGCTCACCTAGGATAAGCGGTCCTCCGCCCAGGAATCCACGGGTGCGTTGCCGGCATTAAAATTTTCAATCAAATTCACTGATTATCATTATATAGTTGACTGTAGAAGCTTTGTGGGTTCTTTGAACTTTTTTTTTTATTTTTTTAAACTTTATGTTTAAGCCTTCATATATATAAGCCTTAGTCCCAGCTTGCCTGTAGATATCTTGCGACCCTTAAAGTTTTTCATTTTTAAGGACTACAACGCGTAACAGTTTGGAAATACCTCTGAAGGCTGGCACCAGACAGTGACGGTGACTGGGCGCGGCCCAAATTTTTTACCGGACTTTCAGAGAGAGGTCTTTTTTTTCTTGAAAGTCCTCCAGACGTAGTGGTTTGGAAATACCTTTACAGGCACCTGATCCCACAAAACGCTAAGTTGTGGAATGACAAACATTGCGGTGATACGCTCTAAATTTATATTAATAGTTATTTCTATAAAACGGTACACAAATGTGATGTAAATAAATCTACCCACATATATATTATATCGTTAAAAACTGATATTTTTAAAGATTTTTATCTCGTTTTTACAACATCAAATACACTACAGCGAGAGAGTGACAGAATATTTACATATGATTTAAGTAAAGGCATGCTTCATATTAGGAAAAGGGTAAAAGTTGCCAGTACTGCCGTGTTCATAAGTCGTATATGAATAAATGATTTTGTAGTTTATAAGCTGACATCCAACCAGAACAACGCCCGCCGCCAATCATCAACCACGCCACAATCCGCGTATTGGTTATGTCGCCGACTTTTTATGCCACTTAAGCGACATTTTTAAGGGCCTTAAAATGCCTAATGGCCCTAATGCTTCAGCATGGCTCTCCCATGGCTGCAAAAGAGTTAAGATACTCGCCCGGCCATTGTCAAGCCCATCCAAAGAGCGAATAAATTAAACTGTCTCATGGCTCTATGACTATGCTAATTGAAGATCAAAATGTTCCTATTCTGATAGCTTTTTCTAAGATCTGAAGTAAACTTTAATAAATAACAATAGTCTAATAAGTAATTGCAAGACTTGTAATCCCAAGACTGGGAGCGCATCAGCAAGAGCAAGAAATTTTAATTTAAATTTTAATTAAATTTTAGAATTACTCGTTATCTCCAGATAAAACAAATAGGTACATTCATCTAATATTTGTATTAAATCTCAATTCATTGTCTTGAATGGTAACCTGATGAATGATGATCTAGTAAACAAATTATAACTTCCCACGTAAGTTCATACACGCTATTGTTAATTGAGGCGAGCAGTATGAAATTTGTTTGAATAAAATCAACTAGTAATAAAAATAAATGACAGCCTAATACTATACTAAATAAAATAGAAGAGAACCATGCTGAAGCATATGCTGACGCACTAATTGGGCGGCTCGTTCGAAGTGATACTACGGGCTCACAGAATACTCAGCGTCAAATAGTAGTTGTATTTGAAACAGTGCTTCTATTGTGTTTTGTTGACTGAGTGAGGATATCGGAGGACCTTAAAGATGCCGCTTAAGTTACGTAAAAAACCGACAACAGTACTAATGCTAGGACTGTCGCGCGGTCGTTGATGGGCGCCGGTGTTCTGTTCTCCGCGTTAAGCTGCAATGGCTGTATGGCTTACACAGCGGAATAGTCATTAAAAATAAAAGTTGTGCACTTACCATATCTGAGACCTACCTGCTCCGTTGTCAGCTTTACTATAAAAAAAGTATATATTCCTAAAGATTCGGTTATCGTCTGGCCTTTTATTTTTTATGATGTTCAGGTATAGGTGAAGCCTTGACTAGTTCTTTTTATTGTTATATGAATAAATAGTGGTGTTTTAGTAAATATATATAATATTCAATTACCAGCTTAAAAACAAAGTGACGCATGCATTTCTACAATCATATAAATATTTAAAACATATATTCCAAGTCTTCAATTATATATAGGAATTAATGATAGATAGGTTTTTGAAACACCTTTGACAGGAGAGGTGGATGTGATATGCTCTTAAACTACCTCCTCTCTTGCGGGGGTAAGAAAGATTAGAATCATTGGTCGGACAGTCTGGCTAGGACTCGTGACGACGGTGAGAAACTATTTGATCTTGCAGTAGCGTTTAGGACTGGAGGGGCTCGACTTAGCATACCTCTTAGCCCATCACCATAGTACTGTGTAGAAACGGACTCCCATTTAAACACCACTGTGACAACATAAGAAAAAACCAGAAGATAATCAAAGGTCAAATTCATCAAAGGACAATTCAAACCATAAAATATCGTTCTACAGACTCGTTCTAAATGGTTATTGTACTAAAGGGTTTTATTGGTTTACTGATAATAACACACCTTTAAATGTTATTTATTTTGAGTTTCAGACACCGCGGGACTCAGTTGTTGGTAAATTGTTGTTGATAAAGTAAATTCAAAAATTTTTACAGTAATAATTTAAAGATTTTATAAAATTCGACAATTCATAAACATCATTAAGAAATTTTATTTCAACAATTAAGATACCATTTACCTGTTACTGCATAGATTTAAAAAGCATTTTATTTGATAATTAATTGTAAATAAAGAAATATATTTAAAATGTTTTATTTTTATTAGGGATAGGCAAAGAAAGGAAACCGTTCATACTTTTAATTAGTTTTAAGAAATGTTACCGTTTTACATTACCCTCTTCGTACAACGCTACTTGTCATCGTTCTCTCGCTATCTCTCTCGTTCCCCACTCCGTCTCTCTCACCGAGTCCGATTCGCGCGATGCACCATCCCTATACAATACACCATAGTGTGGCGAAAATACAAAAATATATGAATCATTTGAATTCTCTGTAATGATCGATTTTGACATATAGGACTTCTCGGCGAACTTCCCATAATTTCAAGTTAACAAACCTGAGGCTCATCTAGGGTAAGCTGTCCTTCGCCCATGTAATTCTCAAAGTAATATAAATGATATCTTTAATTATAGCCAAAAAACACTAAACATTATTAGGGATGAATTTATTAATAAATCCTATAAGAGAATTTGGTTATTTGAATGATAAATGCGCTTGGCAATGATCCAGTTCAAAATGTACTTTAATTTGTGAACAAGGTCAGAGAAAATGCTAATACTAAATTATAGACAGATTTTTGCCTGTTCTCATATTTGGGCGCGTAAGCTGTAAGATCCGTCGTAATTGTAAATTGATATAATCAAAAAAATATTCGTCAATTAAATTTAATTAACATTTTATTTCAGAACGTACTCGAATTTTGAAGAAAAAAAGCTAGTTTACTTAAGATGGCTTTATAAATGATAAGAAATTGTAAATCATGTTTTTAGGCGGTGGAGTGGGCGGGCGGCAACATGTAAGATACTTTAAACAATTATTTTATATTGCACTGATTATATTAAACTTTTTTTTCACCAGCAATTGAACTATAATCGTTTATTTATAACAGGCTGACGTTTAAAAATGTATATTTTGTGAAACATTCCATGAAATATAATTTAAATGTGTTTAAACTTTCATGATTTTTATTCTGTATTTATTTCTTCTTATTTTTTGGCTTCGGTGACTATCACTTATAATTTCTCCAGTATCAGTATGATGATATATAAGTAACATGGTATCACTTCGGACCACCGGCGCAATTAATGCGTCAGCATATGCTCTCCCACGGGTGAAAATATGATATTTCAAACTTTTACTAATAAATATAGCACGAAATAAAGTTGTTAAACTAAACTAATGTTATAAAATTTTTGTGATAATTTAGGAGATGATCTCTGGATCTACTGCACCGATCTAGAAAATTATTTTATCAATAGAAAGTTTAATATATTAACTTTAGACAACTTTTTACAACTTTTATTAACTCGAAAAATCAAAGGCGTAGTCGGATTTGCAAAGTAAGTCGACGAAAAAAAGGTCGAACAATGTTTCTTACGGACGATGAGAGATGTATGATTGAGTTGTAGACAAAAGTTTGAGTTTGATACTTAATGCCTATAAAAAAGGCATATATATATCTAAATTTCATAATTTATACGTCATTACAACGTTTTCCGGGTCCGCTACTTGGTTATAAATCCCGGGCCTCGAAAGAGCGGTCTCCATTCCCTCAATAGAACTGTAGAGATGGTGTAGGCCGCGTAGTGTATGGTATCGCTTGAAATGAGCGCGTAGGAGGCATTCCGGGGATATATGTACTAGATTTATACGTTATGGAAACAATTTACAATTCTATTGATCGTCGGATAAATGTAATGTAGACATTTTATTTGCACCTTGAGTTTACTTACGTACATCTAGATTAGATAAAAGAAGCAAGGTTGCTCTAAATTTGAAAACTCGTATTTCTTGTATCATCATCATCATCAGCCTATCAAGTCCACTGCTGGACATAGGCCTCACCCAATAGGAGGGTGTTTTGCCTTAATCACCACGCTTGGCAGGCGTATATATTTCTTATATAGATTGCTTTTATTTATGATTTACTTTTACATATATAATTCATTCATTTATAACTTCACTTTTTTTTAGTATAGCAGACAACGGAGCAGGTCTTCTATATGGTAAGAGAACACCGCCACCCATGGACAACTGCGCCACAGTTCGCACATTGGTTGTGTTGCCGTCTTTTTACGGCGCTCAAGCGGCATTTTAAGGGCCTTCGATAACCTCACTCACTCAGCGAAACACAGTACAAGCACCGTTTCACGTTGAGTATTCTGTGAGATCACTTCTTCAACTTTACAAAAATTACGCCCATTCTTGTAGTCGCAAGATTTTTCTTCTCTGTACCTAGTAGTTTTCAAATAGTTTTTTTTATAATCCAAATAGGAGCAAATAAGTCGTCCGTTACAATACGCATGGAATTAGATGCCTTATCTTTTCAAAGGAAAAAGTTTTAATGCGTTTACTGAGAACAAATTACACTTACTCATACTATGATGTATGGAGGGTCTTGCGATTCATCCGGTCTTCATTAGGTCTGAGTTTCTTAGTTGCACGACATATTCTCCCCTATCAGCGACAAACACGTCAAAGAATCGCCTTACTAGGATTTTATTTAGCTTGAATGCCTGAAGAACACAGGTTTCATTAAAATTTCAGACTAGATCTTAGTTTTGACAATCCAATAATTTTAATTTTTTATATAGTATAGAGGACAATTCAGTAGGTGGGTCTCCTATATGGTAAGAGAACACCATCGCCCATGGACAACCGCACCACAGTCCGTGCATTGGTTGTGTTACCGGCTTTTTACGCCATTTAAGCGACATTTTTAAGGGCCTCCGATATCCCCACTCACTTAGCGAAACACAGTATAAGTACCGTTTCACGCTGAGTATTCTGTGAGGTCGTGGTATCACTTCGGATGAGCCGTCCCAATTTGTGACTCAGCATATGCTTCAGCATGGCTCTCCCACGGGTGCAAAATAGTTAATTATTTAAAAGTTCTAACACAAATTGTAAATTATGAAGTACAAAAAAATACGTTTTCAATATAAAATAAGTATAAATGGACGACAAATATTCAAAGAAATTGCTTAAAGTAAATTGTAATAATAAATTCATGTTTTGACAATTATTGTTATGAGAGTCTCGTAGCTTAATTGTTTTAAAAATGTAATGAAGCGAGAGGTATCGGTTTCGAATCCCGGTCCGGATAATTATAATTTAATTTATAATCTATTCGGTCTCTGGAAGGGCTTGACAGTGTCCGGGCGTGTGTCTTAATACTGTCACACCCGTGGGAGAGCCATGTTGAAGCATATGCTGACACACTAATTGGGCCGGCTCGTCTGAAGTGATACCACGGGCTCACAGAGTACTTAGCGTGAAATGGTACTTGTGCTGTGTTTCGCAGAGTGAGTAAAAATATCGGAGGCCACAACCAATGCGCGGACTGTGGCGCGGATGTTCACGGGCGGCGGTGTTCTTTTACCATATAGGAGACCCACCTGCTCTGTTGTCCGCTATAGACTAATAAATTTTTTTTGGGATAAATCTATGGAATGTAGGTATAATATCTATTGGTGTTTTTCTTACGAAGCTGATAGCCGAATCGTTTCAATTTAGAAGTGTTGTAAATTGCTTAATTAGGATTAAATATTCACAATGTATTTACCTCATACATATGTTGGTACAGGAGTCCAAGGCAATTCGATTGTTTATTTGGTATCGTTAGATGGCAACTTCACCGCATTGGAATTCATAATGATGACGAGTTGTTGATCTGGTATAGCAGAAATAAATATCTGTATAATGTTAAGAAACAGCCATATATTACATCCTACTTCTCTATTACTTAGTGGCACAAACTTATATGATACATATAAATTTCGTCTAGAAACGTCAGGTGTTCTTTTAATGAGGTTTTAAGTAACGGAAGTGAGTTGAATATGTAGCAAATTTAAGCCAAAAGCACTAAACCGCGAACGAACACAACATCATCAGCATATTAAAATCCACTGCTAGCCCTATGCCTTTCCCGAAGACGCCAATCTTTTATTATTTCTTTTATTCTATAGCCGACAAAGGTGGATGAGGAGCAGGTGGGTCTCACGTGTTGTGGTAAGAGAACATCGCCGCCTATGAACAATCGTGCCACAGTCCGCGCATTGGTTATGTTGCCGGCTTTTTACGCCACTTAAGCGGCACTATAAGGGCCTCCGATGTTCTCACTCACTCTGGTGAAGTACCGTTTCACGCTGAGTATTCTTTGAGCCCGTGGTATCACATCGGACGAGCCAGCCCAATTAGTGCGTTAGCGTGGCTCTCCCACGGGTGAGATATCTGTTTCTTCGTCTACATCCTATTGCGATCTGGATCCAGCAGTTGGCCGTGACCTTTCCGAGATTGTCTTTCCATCGCGTGGCGGCCCGTACCACTAGATTTATATAATACATGGTTTATTTAATACTTTCCAGTTGCGAAGGCTGCAAAGGTTTCTTCAAAAGAACCGTGCGAAAAGACTTAACGTACGCGTGTCGGGAAGAGAGGAATTGTATCATAGACAAGCGGCAAAGAAACCGCTGTCAGTTCTGTAGATATCAGAAGTGTCTCGCGTGCGGCATGAAGAGGGAAGCCGTGCAGGAAGAGAGACAGCGGGCAGCCAGGGGTGCTGAGGATGCGCATCCGAGTAGTTCTGTGCAGGTACAGTCCCGCTGTCAGTTTTACGATAATTTTTATTTATTGACTGGATTTCTTTATTCAATAGCGGACAACAGAGCAGGTCCTAATGACATAAGGTAACACCGCCGCCCATGAACAACCGTGCCACAGTCCGCGCATTGGTTGATTTGCCGGCCTCCGATGTCCTTACTTACACTGCAAAACACAGTACAGATACCGTTTCACGCTGAGTATTCTGTGGATTTTTATCGTTATTATAGTTCAATATCGTTTATACGTTAGTTTGAACGACATCTAAAACATCTACCACTACCCTAAAACACCCGTAACATACCCGTGGCACAGTAAGCGCTGAGGTTGTCCATGGGCGAAGGAGTCTCCTGCTCGTTAGCCTCCGTTTTAATAAAAAAAAGTTTACGGACACGAAACAACGTAAGTCTTTCTTTATTATTACTACAAGAATTAAAATACCTACTAGAAAATATAGAATAAAACACAATAATAAAAAATCCTTAATATGTAATAAGTTTCAATTATCCTATGTGTTTCTGAAAGGCTTCCGTAACCTTTCCTTGTATATGTTTTCCAAAATTATACATACTTTCATCATCATCATCATCATCAGTCCATTCAAGTCCACTGCTGGACATAGGCCTCCCCTAAAGACGCTTGGTCATAGGGGGGTTATTTGCCTACATTATTATTTATACATACTTTAACTGGTTAATATTTTTTATTATTACAATGCAAACTAGAATGCAACAACTACTGATGGTGTTGAGTAAGACTCAGTTGGTCCAAATTATCAAGTTTTAGCGTACAATTTTAATCCTTGCAAAACGCACTCAAAGAACACATTTCAGATTAAATATTTTATGATTTTGAATTGATCGACCGGTAGATTTAAAGAATATTAATTACTTAAATATTGAATGTATGAAAGTTTGAAAATCTTAGACGTCAGGCTTAAATTCTGAAATATAATGATTACTGAGAATATTTCAGAAATCCGTCGTTTGTTGTGAAAGAGACAAAACATAAATTACAAAATAAAAGCAATTATTTATAAGCTTAACGCTAAATTTACTTCATTTGATGATAATTAAATCTGAACATGTCTCGACTGGAGTTAATACGTTTTATTGCCATCCTTGAGGCTTAATTGTTTGAAATTATTCCACAGAGCTTTAGCTGTGGACGAAACTCAAAGAGTTATACCTCGCTCAGTCGTGACTAAAAGTAAACGACGGTGAAAAATTATATTTTATCTTATTAACGAAAGACAAAATTCTTCTACGACAAGGATATAGTATGTGCATTTTATTCGAATTTCGTGTCTAAAAATTAACAAATTATCCATTAGGTATATATACATGGGCATATATTATTTACTAGCTGATATTAATTAGTGTAATCCATTCTGTTATACCTTCGGGGTATGAGAAAGACTCATGTGTTCTTCACGCAACCAGATGCATGATTCATTTAACGTGCGTTATTATTTCCAAAGTAAAAGACTTCACCCGTGGAAGAGCCATACTGAAGCATATGCTACCGCATTCATTGAGCTGGCTCGTCCGAACTGATATGTGCTCACAGAATACACAGCGTAAAACTGTACTTGTACTATATTTCGCAGAGTAAGTGAGAATATCGAAGATCCTTAAAAAATACCGCTTAAGTGGCGTAAAAAGTCGGCAACACAACCAATGCGCGGACTGTGGTGGCAGTGTTATGTTGCCATATAGGAGAGCCACCTGCTCCGTTGTCCGCTATACTATAAAAAAAGACATGAAAATTCCATGATATGCATTTAGTGCATTGAAGCATAAGCGATCGACAAGGCGAATATAAACGTATGTATTATCATTTCTTGAGCCAAGGCCAAATGTTGAAAGGTTGCGCACATGCGGACGACAATATAAAATATCCAACATTATTCTTATTGATATTTTCCTGTTCGCCAAGGGCTCAATTTTCTCGGAATCAAATGGGACTACGAAGAGGTATGGGGACATTTGTATTTTTTGGGACAAACAGCAATGTTGTGATTTTTATACAATCCCTTAACTTATTTTTTTATTATTCTATAGCGGACAACGGAGCAAGTGGGTCTCGTATATGGAAAGAGAACACCGCCGCCCATGTACAACCGCTCCACATTCCGCTCATTGGTTATTCTGTGTGTGTTATTATTCTGTGAGCCCGTGGTATCAATACGGCGAAGCCGATACCTATTAGTCCTATTATCAGCACATGCTTCAGCATGGCTCTCTCACGGGTGCGACAGTACTAAGAAACTCGCCCGGCCACTGTCCAGCTCTTACAGAGACCGAATAAATTATAAAGAAATTTAATTATAATCGTTTACCGGGACCGGGATTTAAAGCAGGTAACCTCTCGCTTTATGGTACTCTTTTAAAATTATTAAACTGCGAGGCTCTATTATGTATGGAAGTCGGTCTATTCGTTGCTCTTAAATGTCTAATACAGCTGGAAATAAATTATTAAATATAAGGCTTCCTAATATTTCATATTATTTCATTCTTCTTATGATGTTGAAACCAATTTAGAACAGATTTAATTATAATTTGAAGCTTTTAAATTTGAAGTGACGCGTTAATCTGACACATATATCCGCCTACATCACTCTATAGAAACGGAGACAGGTATCTTTTAATTGTTGCATTTATATTTCATTTATTCTGCGGTTTTAATTGTTTATAATATAAGCAATTTTGAGTTATGAGACGAAAGTATCACGAGAATAAATTGTGATCTTTTGCAGTGTCTATGCTTATGTCGAAATAATTTACAAATATTGATCATGTACACTTTGTATGCTTAGCTTATGTTGGCAACGAACACAGTTAATAATTTTTCGGCAGCTGCCATTTCCGGAGCCTTTTTTGTTCAAGGACGATGTTCAAAAGTATAAGTAGGCAAAACCGTTTGCAATAACGTTCACAGCATATAATATGACAACCCAAATAAAAACATTAAATGTATCTTATTATTTATTGATCTACGCCTGTTTTTAATAACCGTTTTTGATAAATATTTTATAATGAGAACGTTGAGGCAGGTTTTATAGCAAAGCAATACACGAGGCAATTTTTTAAAGTTTTTATTAACATTTACGTAATGTTTTTTGATTAAATATTTATTCTCATCAATATACGATGATTTACTTAATAGTTGTACGATAAAGTACTTGCTTTTTGATGTTGCCTTGATTTTAAAAAAGTAATTAAATATTTCAGGAGCTATCGATCGAGAGGTTATTGGAAATGGAGTCTCTGGTGGCTGATCCCAGTGAAGAATTCCAGTTTCTCAGAGTGGGTCCTGACACTAATGTGCCACCGCGGTATAGGGCGCCTGTATCCAGTCTATGTCAAATTGGTAACACATCAGACCTTCTATCCTTCACGTTTACAATAAAAATACTAAACATATATTTTTAATTGTAATAATGACATAGCAAGCTTACGTGCGGAGGGGCTTATAGAAATTGCTATTTCCACCCCCCTCGATCGTTATGTCCTTTTCGGAGTAGTTTGTTTTTCCAAAACTAAAAAAAGAGACACCGCAAGTGCGGAAATAACTCATCTATATAGGAAAAGACAACGATTTTAAGGATGTAATGATTATGTAAATACGAATGGCGAACTAACAAAAAAAGAGCGTATCTATCCTTAAATGCCAGCAACGCACTCGCGGCCCTGCAAGGTCTGCACATCTCCAAGGGGTGTCCATTGTCGGAGGACCGCTTATACTCGGAGAACTTCCTGCTCGTTTCTCACCGTTGCTTTTTATTATAGTATAGCGGACAACGGAGTAGGTGGATCTCCTATATGGTAAGAGAACACCGTTGAACATGGACAACTGCCCCGCAGTCCGCACAGTGGTTGTATTGCCGGCTTTTTACGCCACTCAAACGGCATTTTTAAGGGCCTCCGATATCCTCAATCAATCAATGAAACATAGTACAAGTACCGTTTCACGCTGAGTATTCTGTGAGCCCGTTCTATCACTTCGGACAAGCCGGCCCAATAAGTTCGTCAGCATATACTTCAGCATGGCTGAGTGGGCGAGTGTCAAGCCTCTATAGAGACCGAATAAATTAAAATTAAATTATAATTTATAATTGGCCGAACCGGGATTCGAACCCGATACCTCTCGCTTCC